>CAKNWW010342139.1:0-21689 GCA_932074435.1 Andricus kollari | reverse complement strand
CGAAATGGGATTATTTTTTTGGATCAAACTTTTTTTATTGTCTTTGATATAAGATTTTTTCATCCCACTAAATGAAAAAAAACTAAAAATTTAGTAGGAAAAGCACTAACATGGCAAAACGCACTGAAATGGCATCACACTAAGGTTCACGCCAGGAGAGTCAAATTCGATCCATATTAATCAACTTTGTAATAACCTTCTTAAATAAAATCTAATTTTATTTTGCAATTGTAAAACTAATATTCATTATTAAATACTAAATGCCAACGAGGACTATAAATAGGTTGAAAATTCAACACCTTATTCATAATTTAAAAAATGGTAAATAGCTTCGAGGTGCTCAATAGGTGTATACGATCCTGCAAGATTGATGCCGGGCGACTGCGACTCGACTTTCGGTTTACCAAACTGTCGAATAAAGTCTAACGTAGCAAAAATGAAAATATCTTCCATAGCGGATAATCTTTCATACAACGTGGAGGAAATAATAACATATCCAAAATCAATTTTTCTCTAGAATTCATTTTAAGCTTTACCAAACTTTTGAATAAATAATACATTTTTTACTTAAAAAGATTCACCGAAATTTGTTATTCTATAACTGATTTTAATGGAATCATTAACCTTGTATTATTTAAAGTTTGCTTGACTTTGCATTTGCAAACTTTACTTAACTAATATAAAATTTTATGCAATTTTTCCTCAATATATGACAGAATAGTTTTTAATAATTACACCACGTGCATTAATGTTTACTTTTGAAAATCTTTACTTTACATTTAGAAACTTTAATCTGCGTTAATAGAGTTTACTGAACTGCCATGTATTATTTAACATTTTGCACGTCACAAATTATTAAAATAATGTCAAACATTCTCCTTTTGGTCCATATATCCCAATTGTACTGAAAAGTTTGGTAAAGTTTCCTAACCAAATTTTCTCCGTGTACTTAAAATAACTTTAACACGGAGGGCGACAAAGATAATTCAAGGAGGAATTTCTGGAATTATTTGATTATCGCCTTTGTCAAATCTTCATAGAAAGTAGAAATTACATGATTACAAAAAAAATACTTTGATTTGGAAAATTTCAAACCTAATCTTTGAAATTATAGTTTGTCCCGTTTTCTTCTAATTGTTTAAGATAAAGCATTTTTGAACATATCACGAGATACTTCTTTAAAATCTTTTCTTTTATTATTTAAAATTATTTTTTTTACATGCACATTCAGGTATTTGGTTAAAAATATGACTGCATAGTTGAAGATGAAAATTTTGTGGAAACTTTAAAAGTTTTTAAAAAATTATTTCTTTTTGTCGTGGAAGTTTAACTATTTGGTAGAAAATTAAACTGTTTTGTATAACATCTGTCTTTCTGTATTTAAAGTTCAACTATTTGTCAGGAAATTAAACCGTTCTGTATTTGGTGGAAAATTTACAAAATTTCCTTTTTCTTACGAAATTAATCTTCTTGAATGATCTTTTTATTTTTAATATCAGATTCACTCTGATGACCTTTTTCATCTTAAATTTTGTCAAGGCTTAAAAATAATAATGAGTTTTACTTGCAGTCAGAAATTACAAATTAGGTCAATATTCTTAGTTCGTTAATATAATTGTGTCTGGTATTCTTATTTCCGTTATTCAACATGACGCAATCTAGAGTGTTATATTATTTCGATGTTTTTTGCAACCGTTTAAACAACTATTAAGTCTGATTTACATACGAAAATTAGTCTTTGATTATCCAAAAAATATATTCACAAATCATTAAAAAAATTGCATTGTAAGCGTTCCGTTTCTTGTTGAGAATTTTTCGAATTGTTCGAATGTGACCTTTGTGAAGAACTTCATAGAAAGTACATATTACATGACTACAAAAAGATGAATCGATGTTAGAAATTTCAAACACATTTTTGGAAATTATACCTTGTCCTGTTTTTTATAATATTTCACGGTAAATTTTTTTAAAAGATCACGGTTTCGGATGTTATAAATTAGTAATGGGGATTCCCATAGGATTTTTGCGAGAAAACCCAATCTGAACCTTTTAAATCGATATTTTAACTCGGATTTTGCGTAAAACGAAAACTTATATTTTAAAACCAAATAAAGAATTGTAGATCCCGATTTGAATGTTTCAGATTCGGTGCTTGAAAAGAATGAAATTGTAATATGAAAAAGTAGAACAATATTTTTGAACCATAATTGTTCATTTATAGACGATTGTCGTAAAACAAAAAAAAGGGTTGAAACTAGATACTTTTCTTTTAGTCTGATTTTCTTCGACGACGGCTCTAATTGAAGTTCTTGATACGCAGATGTTAAAAAATAAAGGAATTTGTAGATTATGTCCTTTCTTTTTTTTTTAAACAGTAGCTGAAAAATAGAAAAGTGAGGATATTTGGTTTGTTAGATCACTAAGTCGGAAGCTTTACTCTTATTCTGATTTTCTTCTAGGATGGCTCAAATTTAAGCTTCTTATTAAATTTTGCTCTCAGTGCCTTTAAATATGAAACAAAATTTTTCTTATCAGCAACAGCGATACCACGTTGAATGAAATATACCTAAAAGATATCAATTCCATTGATTTCGTATTTTTTCACAAACTACACAACATTATAAAAATGTTTTTTTTTTCACGGAATCCATTAATTTATCCACCTGATTCTATGAATGGTTCAAGAATTTTTACAGAACCTTTTTTACCAAGTCGCGCACCGAATCATGGTTAATGTGGCATTAGCCGATTCTTCGGCTGTCTCATTTTCCAAATTTTTACAGTAAAAAGCAATTAATTTTGAACCAAAATGAACAATTTTCTATCAAAAAGGTGAATTTCCTACCGAAAAGTTACATTTTCAACGAAAATACATACATTTTTAATTAAAAATGAAAGAGTTAAATTTTTAGATTAAACAAATTAATTTTCAACAAAAAAAAAAAAACAATTTTAAAAAATCGTTAACCTTTTAACCAAAGAGAGGAATTTTAACTAAAATGATGAATCTTGACCTAGAAGAATGAATTTTCAGAAAGTACTTCAACTTTCAAACCGATAGTTGAGTTTTCTACCAGATTGTTGAATCTTCGAGTCTGAAATAAGAATTTTCGCCAACAAACTTCATTTTTGAACCCGAGAATGAGAATTGTTAAAAAAGAAGTTGATTTAACTCTTGTCTTATTATTTTGTTTTCTGACATATTCTAGTTCCATTGAATCTAGTTTTATTATGTTGTAATACTTATCATTTTGAACAATTTAAAATCCATACAATTATCTAATTACAAAATTTTGAATGCCGAATCTTAACTTTTTTCTTTCTTTCTTGAGACAATAAATAATATTGACAGACAATTTTTTCAAACAGTACATTTAAACATAAATTTTAAAATATCAGTGTCAAGAATATAAAATAATTTACAGATGATTATAGTTAATTCTTAAAATTATTTCCATAGGAATCTTAGAATATTATACATAAAATTTAAAATAAATAATGTTCAGGCTCACCGAAAATATTTGTGCTACGCTGAATGGATGTCGGTGAACCTAGCCGCGGCCAATTTGAAGACTTCAAATTGTATTGGTAAAGTGATCTTTTTTTTATATTCTGAAAACAAAGCGCATTTATTTTGTGGATATCATAAATTTTAGAGGCCTGTTAAGACGACTAGTCCCTGCACAGGTAAAAAAGCATATTTCGAGCATACCGAAGAGACTGTCAGGCATTTTAGAGTAAGGTCACGTAATTTCAAAGTTATTTTCACGTCTCGTGTCGAGGCTCTTCAAAAATATTTGTTTAATTTTAAAAATAATTTTATTCACCAGCAGCTTATTTCATTTCTTAATTTATTCATAAAATTTCTATTGATTTCTTTTTCATTTAATATAATTCAGGAAATTTTAATATTAATTTCTTTTAACGTCAAAGTTGGGTATATATAACTAAATTTTAATTTGCAAAGTAGATAGCTAAGAATAACTTTACCACTTCCTAAATACAAGAATTTTCACTTAAATATAACAAAGAGTAAAGAATCATTCAAGGAATAATATAAGCCGTCGTTAATTAAAACTGAATGAAAACCACAAATTTTGCTTCAAATAAAAGGAAAATCTTGGAATATATATTTAAAGGCTTTCCAATTTAAAAATATTTTCTTAAACACCTGAGGTGATCAATCTTTCCAATTTTTCATAAAAAATTCTTTTTCATAAACTACGTTCAATTTAGGGAAACACGTTCAAAAGACAAATAAAAAATATGTAAAGGGTAATTTCAATTCCCAAAATCATAATTTTTTCATTTAAAAAAAGTAACTCTTTTCCAATAATTTAAAACGGAACTACGTGGGTAGTCTAGGTTTTAAGGATGAATTTAAGACCTATTTATTGAATATAATTGATATATCGAAAATCTTATCGACCAGAATTCAAGCGACATGGCATTGAATATATTCACTTTTCTTAACTAACAATTTATATGGAAGGTAATATGAAATTTTTTGTCTTCTTTCACGTTCAAGATGGGCGAACCAGAATAAACAGAAATTTTAGTCGATACGAGTCTAATTTAAGTGTGTTTAAAGTTTAACGAATAGTTTATAACAATTTAATATTTCGCACAATTGATTTCACAACAATTGCGTAATACATCGCCAGTGAATAATGTAGTAAATTATGCAAACAATAATTATAAACCGTACCATTCTTGCAGATTCATTATTACTCTTCCACCTACGTCAAAAGCGTACAAATACTCATACTTGACGAGAAAGTAACCGAGTTAAAAACAGTTTATGTAGTTTATTCTGTCGGGAAGTTTCCAACAAAATTACTATTTTGAATTTGAATAAGGATTTTTCAAAATTAATTATGATTCTGACTTGTAGGAGTGAATTTTCGAGAAAAATTATAATTCCCATAAATAATCTTTCTCATAACCCTGCGCTTTTCCAACGTCTCGTATGAGGCCGGAAGACATTCCTATGACTGGTCACAGACATAATATTGTTCAAACCCCTACGATACCGAGGGCCAACCAGCATTATCAGACACATGGAGCGAAACTTTATATATTTTTTTTTCGTAAAGAAACTATTTTTAACTATACATTTTATTTTCATATTTTATATTTGTGATATAACATTGTTGGGATTCCAATGAATAATCAGTTATTTCCCTAGACTGTCGGCATCGGCAGTTTAGACTCCACACTTAAAATGTGCTTTTTAAGAAACCTGTAAAAAAGTTGTCGGTACCGGAAAGTTTTTTTACCAGTACCCACAATTTTTTGCACCGGTATCGGATAAGGATACATAACCATTAAATCAATCAATCAATTTCAAAACAATCCTTTAGTTTTTAAAATCAAATATTATAAGATAAATATTGAAAAGTACACTGTCCGGCAAGGACTTTACTTACGCTAGAGTACGTCATTTCGATAGGGGTTTTCCCGTAGATTACGAATCCAAAGTGGAAAATTTTCCATCATGTCACATTTTTTTTAAATATGGGTTTAAAACATTTAAAAAAAATGGTTGGTCGATTTTTCTCATAATGCAGCGAGCACAGGTCACGTGGTGCATTATGTCGTATTATTATTATGAAGTTTCTAGCAAGTCACATGTGTTCGCTACATTATGTCAAATCTGGCCAAAACTTTTTTTTTTACTTTCCGAAAAAGTTTTCGAAAAAAGTGTGACATGATGGAAAAAGTTCGACTTCGAATTTATATTGTACGGAAAAAAATTATGGAAATTACCTGGCACTGTAGCGTTAGTAAACATAAGGTCGAAAATGCTGTACAGTGGTATTTTTCACTTTTGCAAAGTGTTTACATGTTTAGCAATCCTACTTTATTTACACAATGAAACTGTTATTGAAAATTAAAATTATTTGCTATGTACAGACGCTCAAACCAGGAAGAAATTTTTTTTTTTTTGTCAAATTAAGTTTGATAATCGAATTGATGATCTTACGAAAATATAGAAACAATAATAATTATCTCAATTTGCACAACAAATAGATTTAATACGTTTGGTTCGCTTAGCTCTGAATTAAAACTATGAAACTACAGCTTAGTACAAAACAAAATAATATTTTGAATTGTATTCCGTCAGTTTCATCAAAAACATGATATCGTTGTGTTTTTATTATAAGAATATCGCATGATAAAACATAATTTAAACAAGTTTTGAATATTATCGAAAATATATATTTTTTTAATATCAGATTCACTTGTACAAGATTTTTTATCCTGAATCTTGTCAAGGCCTAAAAATAAAAATAAATTTTCACTTACAATCATTAATTATGAAATTATGTAAATATTCGTAGTTCGTAAACATGATTGTAGTCTGATAGTCTTATCTTGTTTATTCAACATGACGCAATTAAGAATTTTTTATTATTTCAATTGCTATCACCCTTTGAAAAAGTATCACGTCTAATTTGCACAGAAAAATTATTCTCTGATTTTTCAGAAAATGTATTCACAAAGAATAAAAAAATGTAAATACGTGTGTCGTTTCTGAGTGAGATATTACTTTTCGAACTATTCGAATAAAACCTTTGTCAAGAATTCACAGAAGCTAGAAATTAATGTCTACAAAGAGATGCATCGATGTTGGAAATTCCATACCCAATTTTTGAAATTATGCTTTGTCATGTTTTTTCTAATTTTTCACTATAAAACGTTTTTTTTAATATAATGAACTACTTTGCTGAAAATACGTTTTTTGGTTTAAAGTTAATTAATTCAACTGAAAATTTATCTATTCTGTTAAAACTTTAACTGTTTGGTTGAAAATAACTTTTTAGTTAAACATTCCCTTTTTTTAAATGAAAATTAATTTTTTAATAAAGTTTCAATGGTTTCCTCTTGTCTCAACAATTGAAAGTTTCTAGTTTAAAAAATCGACTGCTTGGTAGAAAATTGATAAAAGTTATTAAAAATTGAACTATTTGCTTAAGAATGTCTGCATTTTGTTAAAAAGTATTTTTTTTATAGCTAATTAATCTTCTTGGAAGATTCTTTTTTTTAATATCAGATTCACTCAGCCGAGATTTTTTATCTGAAATCTTGTCAGGATCTAAAAGCAAAAGTAAGTCTCATTCGCAGTCATTAATTATGAAATTAGGTAAGAATTAATTTCTCGAATTATTCGAATGAAAAATTTGTCAAGAACTTTATAGAAAGTAGAAATTGTATGACTATACAAACCTATGCATAGGTGTCGGAAATTCCAAGTCCAATTTTTAAATTTATCCCTTGTCCCGTTTTATCCAAATTTTCACTATAAAACACTTTTGAACAGATCAAGTTATCTGCGGTGATAAATTATCAATGCCGATTCCGCTAGGATTTTTGCGAAAAAAAAAACAAATCTGAACCTTTTAAATCGATATTTGCAATCAGTTTTTGCGTAAAATAAAAATTTATATTTCAAAACCCAATGGAGAATAAGCGATATCAATTTGAATGTTTCAGACAGGGGTTTCTCGCAGAGAACCCTGTCGCAGTCAACATGACGCAATTAGTAACTTTTTATTATTTCAATTTTCATCGTCTATTACTATTACTTTTTCATTAAATTAGTCATGATTACTGTTACTCTCAGAAAAATGTTTGTTTGAACCAAACATTTGTTTGACTCTATATCAAAGATAGAATTTGTTTGACACAAATAAAATTTGTTTGAGTTAACAAATCGCGTGTTTGAATCAAATAAATTTTATTTGGATTAAACAAATGTTTGTTCATAGCAATAAAATATTTGTTTGACCCTATATCAAAGAAAGAATTTGTTTGATTCAAACACACATTTTTCTGAGTGTATATAGGTGATCATAATCTTTTAATGAACTTCATTGAAGAAGGAAAACTGCACCAGAATTTTCAGATCACAATTTTTTTTCATTGTTTCTTTATAGACTCCAGTATCTGCATTTTCATTTTTTCAAAAATCGACTAAATACTAATTTCAAGAAATAAAATTCGTAATGCTTATATTTAAAAATACCAGTGTTGGGTGAGTTAATTTTTTTAAGGAACATATTACAGTTACGATACTCAGCAAAAAAAGTAACTTGTTACTCCTGATTTATCCCCTCATCCACCCTTAACTTTTTTAAATTAAAGAAAATAGGAACAGCTCAAATAAAATTTTTCTGCGCCACGTTTTCAGATGTAAGCGGACAATATGTTAAGAGTTTTTTTTAAATGTGCAAAAACATGTTTTGGTTTAATATGCCGAACCTGAATATTCTTTAGGTTAAAGCAAATAAACATGTTATCATTCTGCTTTCTTTGAAAAATAAATTTTTCATGATTTAGGAATTTTGTATATTGGGATTTTTTATTTCTTTGCAACATTGAAACATTTAAAAAACTACACAAATTTATTTACATAAAAGCAAAATGAGAATGTATTTCTTTGTTTGAAGCTAAACAAATTTCAGGTTCGATATATCCAACATTTTCAAAAAAAAGTGCGCATATGATTCAATACAAAAATAATATGATGTCGCACATACTTACAAAATTTTTAATTGCACAAATAAATTTATTTTAAGTTTATGATTTTATATTAGGCTTCACTAGTAATAACTGTACATGGAAAAAAATCGCCACGACTTTTAAACTAAAAGGAAATATAGTTTTTTATTTTCAAAAATTTGAATTTTCAAATCCGAAGAACGACTAAAAGATATTTCCCGATCAAAAAAATGTTTTACAAGTAAAAAGTTGGTATGAGCTTCACAACGTTTAATTTGTAATGTACTTGAGAGATTGAACTGAAAATTCTTCAATTTTAAGCACATTCGATTGTAAATTGTAAAATTTTGTATATTCAAATCTAAAATTATACAATGTTGAATACTTTTCATATAAAATTGTTTAATTTCTAATCATTACAATTTGATATTATTCAATTTTCAACTCTTTAAAGTTCGAGTTGATGATTATCGAAGCTTTCAGTTTAAAATAAATTTATTTAAAACAATTTAAAGTTAAAACTGACGAATTTAAATTATGCAATTTGAAAAGACATAAGTGTTAAATTCTGCTTCATTTTCTAATAAGTGTAATTATTAGGTCATTGCAGATAAAATAGCCGTTTTTGATTTTAGATATATTATGTTACTGGTGGAAGATTAATATTTTTCGATGGAGGATATTACTATTTTTTTGATTTTGTGAAAATACATTTAACTGTTTTGCTTTCAAGTAAAGTAATTTTTGTAATAAAATATATCTTTTATAATATAATCAAAAACGGCCGTTTTATCTGCATCAACCTAATATGTTTAAATAAGACATTGGAAACTCTAGAATTTCTAATTTAAATTGTTTTTAATGCAGTAAATTTATATTCAAATATTAAAAATTATATATTTAAAATTTTGTATTGAAATTGTCCTACAATTCTTCGTATTTGAATGTTTAATTATTAAAGTAAAACCTCTTCGGCAACGGGAGTGATTTGAAAAAAACGACCGAAAACACGACCGCACTTACGACCAAGCAGGGTCGGGATCGAGAAATCTCTGTTTCTCTCTCTTATGTACTGTTTGTACCTTCTCTCTCTATTCGAGTCTCCCTTTTGTGTGTGCTAAAAAGGATAGATGTTAAAGTAGAGATAAAGGAAATGCGAAAAGGAAAGAAAGCGCAAAGAGGAGAAAAATTGTTCCTAGCGAAGCTAAAGAAATGGGAGCATAAGAGGGAAGTGATGACGAAGAAGGGGTTGTTATATGGAAGCACGGAGAGAATAGAGAATGATTTGACGTGGGATATGTTACTGGAATATATCAGGATGGGAAAGAAAGGATAGGGAGTTTATGAGAAATTTGGCACAATCGGATGTAGCAGTAGCCATGGAGACGTAGCTGGATGAAAAGGGATGGGAAAGATTATGGGGAAGGTTGCCAAGAGGTTACAAATGGCAAGTTCAAAATGCCAAGAGGAAAAATAAAAAAGGCAGAGCTATGGGAGGAACGGTGATGGGAGTAAGGAACGCATGTATACCAGGGAAGGATAAGAAAGGGAGGAAAGAGCAGAAAGAAGAAATAATAGAAGAAGTAAATATGGGAGGAGAGAAGTGCGAGATTGTGGGGGCTTATGTGAATGGGGATATGCAGGAGAAATCAGAGGAGATGAAAGAAATGATGAAAGAAAATAAAGAAGAGATTAGGCTTAGAATAGGGGGAGATTTCTATGCAAGAGCAGAAGATAGAGGAGGAAGAGGATGGGGGGGGGGGGGGGCAAGGAAAAAATCCAAAGACAAGATAGTAAATGGTGAGGGAAAGAAATTGGTAAAGAGCTTGAAGGAGTTGGGATGGTTTATCTTAAACGAAAATGTAAAGGGAGATGAGGAAGGGGAATATACATGCTCAGGAGGAGAAAGTGGAACGATAATTGATTATGTAATAGTGGAGGATGAGGTCAGAGAGAAGGTCAAGACATTAGAGGCAGGGTATTATATAGATTCGGATCACTTTCCCGTAATAGTCATATTAGAGGGAGAAGAAAGTAATAACAATATGGATAAAAAGGAAGCAAGGGTAAGTATGGTAAAAAAAGAGGATTGGTCAATGGAAGGAAAAGATCAGTTCAATGAAAACGTTAGAAATATCAAAATGGGAAATGGAAATGTGGACGAGGAGATGGAAATAGTGATAGGAGAAATATAAAGAGGATTAGAAAGCACAAGCAAAAAATATGTTAGTAAATGAGGGGATGGAAATGGATGGGATGAGGTATGTAAAGAGAAACAGAAGGAGGTCAGAATGAATTAAAAAAAAATAGATAAAAGAAAAAAGTGGCGGAGAAGAATATAGGAGAAGAAAGAAGGAGTACAATGAGTTGTGTGATAAAAAAGAGAGGAGGAGAATAAAAGGTTTCAGGAACAGGCGGAGAAGGCTAGAACGGAAGAAGAAGTTTGAAAGGTAGTAAATACAGAGGTAAAAAGAAGAAAAATAGTAAACCAGGATATTGAAATCGTAGAATGAAAAAAATATGTTATGGATTTCCTAGGAGGGGTAAAGAGAAAAGTTAGGAAGGAAAGAAAATATGATAGAGAAAGAGATTTGGAAGAGGACATAACAAGGGAAGAAATATTCAACGTGTTAGGAATAATGAAAGATGGAAAGGCACCTGGTATAGATGAGATTACAAATGAAGTCTGGAAATATGGGAGACAGAACTAAAGGAATGGGCATGGGTAGTGTGTTATAGAGTATGGATAGGAGAGGGGTGGCCAGAGTTATGGGAAGAAGGAGTAGTGATATCCACAGTGAAGAAAGGCAAAGGGAAGGAGGTTGGAGATTATAGGGGTGTGACGCTGATGCAATCGTTGTATAAAGTACATGTAACGGTTTTGTCGGAGAGATTGAAGAAAAAAGTTGAGTGATGGACAATATGTATCTTCTGAATTATCTGATAATTGAAAGGATTAAAAGGGGGAAAGACGCAACGATAGCAATATTTGTAGACTTAAAAGGGTATTTAGAAGAAGAAGTGAAGAGGAAGGGATGGGGAGGAGTTAGGATGGGAGAGGAAAAGATATATACACTGGCATACGCGGGCGTTATAGTGTTGATGGCAGAGGATGAAGAAGGGATGACGGGCTTGACTACATGATTGGAAAAATACTTAGATGTGAAAAACCTGAATTTAAATGTAACAAAGACAAAGACAAAAGGAAGGGGAAGAAAGAAAGAACGGACTCGGAGATGGAAGGGAGTAAAGTTAGATGAAGTAAAGGAGTTTGAATATTTGGGATATACCTTGCAAATTAATGGAGATTATAGAGCTCATATAAGATAAAGGATAAAAAAAGCGGCAGGGATAATGAAACAGATATGAGCAATAGGAAAAAGAAGGTTCAAGAAAGATTGCAGAAGGAGAATATGGCTATTTTATACGTTGGTATGGCCGTTATTAGGTTATGGAGCGGATGTATGGGGGTGGAAGGAAAGGAAAGAGATTGAGAGTTTACAAGAAAGGTATATAAGGTGGAGGCTAGGGCAAGACTGAAGGACGCCTGGATATATGGTGAAAGAAAAAAGCACAGAGGGATAAATTAAGTACTAGAGCGGTAAGAGAGCATGGCAATTTGAGACGAAGTTAAGGGAGGGGAGTTAGCAAAAAAGTGTTTGAAGGAGGTAGAAGAAAGGAGAGGGAGGGTGCTAGAACTAAGAAGATGGGAAAAAGAAAGGAGGGAGTTTTCTAGTGCTAGAGATATAGGAGAGGAGAATGGATTACGCTATATGGAATGGTAGAAAAGGGACTGGGAAAGACAATTAATGGAAAGGTGAGGAATGATCGAGGAATCAAAATATAATGAATGGTATAAGATGATAAAAAAGAAAGGAGTACCAAAGTATTTAGAAAAGGGATTGGGAGAGAGAAGATCGACCAGAATAGCAAGATTGAGATTGGGCAACGAGATAAGGGAGGGGATGTATTGGGAAAAGATAGAGAACAGAAAGTGCAGAATATGTGAATGGGAAGAGGAAACATGGGAGCATGTATGGGAAGGGTGTAGAAGAGGAATGGAAGATAAAGGAAGCTGGCAAGAGAATGTGGTAAAGATACTAGGGAGGATGGAATGGTTGAGGAGTGGATGAAGGAGTTGGAGGGGGCTTGAGAGACGAATGAGAAAGAATGAAAGAATCAATGTGGGAAAATAGCGAAATGAGAAGGAGATAGAAGAGATGTGAAAGCGAAGAGAAAAGGAAAAAGGAGACGGAAGTCGCATATGTTGGAAGCCTAAAGATCTGTAAGTAGTTATTATCCTATTTAATAAATCTCCTCCAGAAATAATCTCGAAATCTCTCGAATCATCTCGAAATCTATCGAAGTATCTCGAAATATCTCGAAATCTATCGAAATATCTCGAAATCTCTCTAAATCTTTCGAAATGTCTCGAAATATATCGAAATCTATCGAAATTTATTATATTGTTATTGAATAAGACCTTTCATGATAATCCTTTTTGTAAACATTATTGAAAATCCGTACAATTTGTCCTTAATATGAAATCTCTAAACGATATCGTCGTTCACGATTTCAACGATTATTGCGAGTAACGCTCTTGGTAACGATTGCTTACTGTAGGCCAATCATATCCTCTCCGCTCAACCGTAGTGTGCTTTTGTGTGTGGTACTGCATTTGAAATCAGTGATGCTAATCGAGTCGGCTTTATCTGCGCATGTTTGGATTGTAGTATAGTTGATTGGCTTTAGTGCGCGCCTGTATGACAACTAGTGTCAATGAGCACCGTTCAGTTCAAGCATGCGTGTTGTATTCAATATGAATTATTGATGAAAGAAATGAAGTTGGTGAGTAAAGAGAAGAGTATAGGGCCATGGCGCGTTACTGTTATTGTGTTAAATATTTAGTTTGTAAAACTCGTGTACGTTTCGGTTCTAATTTCCTCATAGGCCTATATGATTAAGATCTCCATTTCCTTATAGTAACATATTCGAATAATTATTTTTTCTGTTTGAATAGAAGTATCTCAGAGATATGTGTATGTATACAGATCAAACATTTTATAATTTAAAAAGATGTTCAAATTAAGCATCTTTACACTCTCAAGGGACACTCCTAATAAGAAAATCATCGATACTTTAAGGAAATGATTTTGATAATTTGAAGGGATTTTAAAGAAGTTTAAACACTGTAGGATATTTTTTTTAATTCAAAAAATTTTTAAGAGCTTTAAACAATTGCAAAGAATTTCAAAAAATTTCCAAGAATTTGAAATATTTTAAGGTATGATAAAAGATTTTAAGGAGTTTTTAATTGATTCCACTAATTTAATAGGATTTCAGAGGATTTAAAAAATTTCAATTGATTTTAAAAGATTTCAAATTTATTTATATAATTAATTCGTCTTTAATTATATTTAGTTGTTTGAAGTTTTATGAATTGAATTCATCGGAATGTTTTAAAATCCAAAAGAACATTAGTCACACTATTCATGCACATATTTACTTTAAGTAACTTTTTGGATTAGAAATGAGTCTTGCTGCAAAAAACGTCGAAGAAAAAATTATTGGCTCGCACTCACGGGATGTTCTCTGGAAATCTGCTTTTTGACAACTTCGCATTCAGAATACAATACTTTCGAATAATTTTTAATTAGACGTGTTTTGTAGGGCAATTTCTCTGTTTTTTTTTTGTTTAAATAAGTCACTTTTTTCAAATAAATTAGGCGGTGGCTGCCCTTAGAATAATAAATTACAAATTCAGGCCTCGGGCTCAAAACACTATTGACACTATTTGACACTTTCTTTCAAGCGATGACGCTATTTTGCCACTATTTTGAAAAAAATACACTACAGACACTATTTTCAAATCAAAAACACGACTTTATCAACCATGATTCACTTTAAAAAAAAAAAATTATCAAAAATGTTGAATTTCCAAGCCAAAAACATAAGGTTTCAACAAAACTGTTGAATTTTCAACTAAATATTTAAGTTTTAAGCCAAAAAGATGAATTTTCAAACAAGAAGATAATTTTGCTATCAGAGAAAAAGAATTTTGAAAAAAATATGTACATAAGTTTTGAACCAAATATTTGAATTTTCAAATAAAAAGATTAATTTTCTACCACAAAAGATGAATTTTTGACAAATGACATAAATTTCCATACAAGTATTTTGAATAATAGATGTGATGTTAGTTCAAATTTGATTTGATTCATTTTTATTTTATATTTTTTTGCTTCGAATTTTTTTGCATAAATAGTTGAATTTAAAACCAAAAAGATGAATTTTTAACCACAAATGGAGCAGTTAAATGTTAAACTTTAAGGGTTTTACACATACAAGATATTATCTACGTTTTAAAACGACAATTAAACAATGATAACGAGGAAGAATTTAATAAAAAATTAAACTATCAGATGAAAACCATGCTTCATAAAAATAGGTATAATAAGCGACTTTGGTCGACATGGGTCTACAAATAGTTGATTTTTAAATCAGAAAGATTGAGTCTTTACAAAAAAAATGAATTTTCAACAAAATACCTGCAAAGTTCTATCCACAGGATAATTTTCTTATTATAATAAAATAATTTAATCATTTTTACGTAAACAACAGATACAATAAAAGTGTTCATACAAAAATGTTCATGCATAAAAAAGTTATACTAAAATACATTTTACTGTTTCGTAATGACGTGCGTCATTTATGATAAAAATTAGAAAATTAATTTTTCATTAAAAAAATGCACTACATATCTGAATGCATATTAAAATATTAGTGGCAAATGGATTACTATAGAGTATAAAAGGCAATAATTGCCGAGCAAATAGACAGCCTAAAAATTTGTTATCATATTTCTTAAAAACTGAAAGATGGGTAAGTCACGTCTACCCCGAAAGGGAGATTTCTTAATAGTATAATAATGAAAATAATTATGTGTATCATTCATTTTTTTCAATTTTGTAAAACTTATATACTAATAAAAATTAATATTATACGTAGTATTTATCATTACTCCTTTAGCTTTAACAGAGAAACAAATGAAAAGGAGTTCCTTATTGGAGGCTGCGTACATCAATCCTTTGTAACATTAATTAGATATAAATAACATAGAAAAAATATGTATTTGGTTTATTTTGGTTTCATAAAAAAAATTAATAGGCGCGCGCATGACTACTAGTGTTATATTATAAGTTGATTAAGATTCGGATGCGCTTGAATTGATGTAAATTATTCGTAAATAGTAAGGATAAGATAATATAAGGTTTGTAGGTGGTCTTGTAAGAAACATAGGTCATATAAAACCTTAGGGGACACATTATAAATAAGGAACTTAAAATATTTCTCATTAGCAAAATATCTAATTTCGAAAGACTTGACATTAAATCTATTTAAATTTCTATTTAAAATTCTATAATTTTCAACGATTATTATGTCAATCTATACAATTTGTGGAAATCGAATTTCTGATAGGAAAGTTATAAAATAATGATTTTTTTTGTTGTATCTGAAAATAGGCCCAAAGTATTAAAAAACTCAGAGAGTCAAAGATTCATTTTCTTGTTCTTCTGCTGCGCCTCACTTCAAATATCGGTTATCTCACAACTCACCTGATTCTTTAAAAGGAGATATGGTAATACAAAAAACGAAAAGTATCGAAAAAGTGACTGACTTAAAGATACAAGTTACTACAAAATAGTTACTCAGTTACATTACAAGTTACATGTATCAAAAAGGAGCTAAGTCCCTAAAAAGCGACAAAGAACGTAACTTTTTCAGTAACTTTGTGACGAGTAAGGGACAGTGCATAAATTACGTGAAGTTTTTTTCAGAAATTTTTGACCCACGTGCGCTTTTCTGTTATGGTTTGTAAGTTTTGACTCCCCTGACCATACCTTAGGTAATTTTTTCCGCCTAAATTTTTTTTGTGAATTTATTTGATAAGCATCCAAAAATAACGTAAGACGATTTGGAAAGAGGATTTGATCTGTAGAATCGTACTGTCTCTTATGCAATAAAAAAAGCAGATCAACTTTTAATCAACGAGTTATATTTTTTACCAAAAAATATCAAACTTTCAAGAAACGCAACAAATTACTTAAATCCTCAGCGAAAACAGATTAAATTTTAAGCCAAAACTTTCATTTTCAGCCGGAAAAATGTATTCTCTACCAAAGAGACGAATTAAAAAATATATATATATGAATTATCAAACATGTGAATCACTTTTGAACATATAGGATTAACTTTCTACATAATAGAAGAATTTTTAACAAAATACGAAATAGTTGAGTTTTATACCAAACTGTTGAATTTTCGAGTGGAAAATACGAATTTTTTACGAAACAGTATAATTTTAAACCTGAAAATGTGAATTCTTAACAAAAAAGTTAATTTTTAACCGAATCAGATTAATTTTTGACCAAACAGGTGCAGTTTTAACCAAAAAATATTAAATTCCTAACCAGAAATAAAAATACGAAGAGCTTTGATATATTATAGATTAAATAATAATAGTTTCAACAAACTTTAAAGTAGTTCGGCTACTGGAAAAGCTAGTCAAAGCTACGTCAATTTTTTTTTTCTTGTATTTGGAATTAAATCCAAAATTTGACCAGCTCATCGATTAATAAATTGAGTATTACATTTTCATACTGAGCAATATAAATAAAATATTTTTATTTATCAACAAAATGTAAATTTAAATGTTCATTTGACTCGAGTCGAGTACGTAAACATAACCTGCAATAAACCGGCAAAACATTTATGTTGAAGAGCGGCATCGTGTTTCCGCGAGATAAAAAGCATAAACAGGGACGAATAATTAAGGAATCGGAAGCCAATCGGCGAGAAAAGGTTCGTGAGTTTATAAAAAGAATAAATAACCAAAATAAAAGTGAATCGCAGAAGCTGTGCTGCCAACCTTAGTTAACGTCACACCGTTCTCGTCATGTATGTTTTGCTAAAATTGACCTCAAATACCTTGGAAGCAAGTACAAATGAGCAGTAATTCAAATTTCACATTATATTTTCTGTCTCCGAAACAGTTTTTCTGACAATTTTCAACGTATTTTAAAGCCGAAATCAACCATTTTTGGAGCCCGCGAAAGGCCTCTCCATAAGATCCCATGTTCTATGATACGACTTTAAACAGAGTTAATTCAAATTGTAACCTGGAAAGGGCCCCTAAAAAGGGCATCATGCGAAAGAGGACATATTTCTCTGTAAGAAAAAACTAATTTTTATGACTTTTCAACAGACCGGTCCAATAGCCGGACTACTTTAAAGTCTATTTTTAATACTTTCAAGATATCAGGTTGGAAAACTGGAAATTATGCTCAGAAAATAAAGTTAATTTTCTATTGTGTTTTTTTTTTTCAAATGTGGACGTTTATTTAATTAGCAGAGTTTATATTTTGTATGTCTGTTCGTTCCCTAAGAGCATAACATGTTAGTAAGATTTGTTGGAAATTTTATAAAAAGACCTTACGATAATTGTAGATAACCCCTTATTTGTTTATTCACTTATTATATCGTGATTTACAAACCTAAAAATATCTTTCGTAAGAAATGGATTTGTCAACTTACCTCCCCCCATGTAAAATAGTACAGAAAATACGTTGACCCCCCCCCCCCGCAACTAAATGACTTCACGTAATTTATGCACGGACCCTACGAGTTACTGGCCAACACTGAAAAATGCATACAAATGTGGATTTTTAGAGGAGTAATAAATTCTTTATTTTTCCAAGAAAGATTTATACAAGAATTTAACATTTGTCTCTGAGGACTCGGTTTACAGTCTTTAGAAGTGGAAACTTCCCTCCTCCACAGTGACCATTGCAATCATCTTGTCCCATACTGTCTACAAATACACCACCAAGCTTCATGCTTTTAGCATATTCAGCCTTCAATTTGATAGAGCTGGAAATGAATATTTTAATGACATATTATTATCTTTATTAAAATAAACACTCGAACGGAATTTCATGTGAAGACTTACTTAATATTATCATACACAATCATTTCCTGTCGTTTGTATATATATGGCACTTTCTGTTCTTTGTCCCAGAAAGTCGTCCATACTCGATTCTTTTCCTTTGGACAAACATCGTTATAGCTTACCGGTGGTATAGCATATTTTGGATCCTCAACAACTGGTGCGTCCCTACCGACTTGTTTTGGATTAGCTAAATCATAGGATAATCCCTTAAAAGTAGTTCCCAGTATTAACTTGTTTGGTGGAGCACCTTTCGAAAGCCAGTATTTCACAACATAATCCTGAGAACAGAATTAATTATAAACAATCATCACATGAATTTAAAGTACCGTAAAATGAGTTAAGTGGCGTGGGTTGGAGGAAACCCGCTCAACCGTTTATGTGTTTTTGATAATTAATTATCGTTCTCTCTGAATAATCAATTATAGGATTGGCGATAGTTTTGCATTTATAAATGTTTAATTCTATTGTCAAACTTACTCTGTGTAGTTTTGTTAGTTATAACAAATCAAAAGTGCATTCGTATAAGATTCTGAGTTATGAAAATTTGGTTGTAAGAATTTTGTTATTATTTGTGGGGAAAGCCGCTTATATGATTTTATTAGAAACCAAACGAAAAAAAAATTTCCTTGATAAATACTTCGTTTAATAGATAAAAATAACTTTTCACAAGATTTAAGAAGTACAAAAAGTAAGCACATTATTTAACGTTGCCAAGAGTTTTAGAGACTTTCATTGTTTCAAAATGACGAGAACAATTGTAAATAGTTACTTTTTCTGTGAAATTTACCTTCTGAGTTCTTTTTTAAATTTTATATTCATGAGTGATCGACATAGATCTGCATTGTGAGATAAAGTCGCTTACTTTGGAATGGATGGTAAATAGTACTTTGTGCATGAAATTTTTATCTCTGGTTTCTAATGAAACGGGGCTAGACAGAGAATATTTGTTGGTAGCATCAACGCCTATTTTAATTCCTTCTTAGACTTTATTGTAGGAAACCGAAAAAAGCGAGCCGCTCAGCCCCATTTCACGATAAATAACTCAAATTAGTATAAATTGAAAGTCTTAAAAATTAAGCAATATTAAAAATGGGCTTATTTTAATTCAAAATCTGTACTACTGAAAATGCCTAAAAGTAAAAAATGGGAAATTAAAAAAGTATTGTCCAACTCCATTTCAAGTCAGGCAGATATATCATTCTACTGAGAAAATGAAGGAACATTTGTTTCATAGTTGAATCAAAAATTTAGTTTGAATTCGTTACAATCATTCCAAGATTACTTGCGATTTCTAAAAAATTGACACAAAGTTTTTTCAAAATCTGCCTTTTTCCGAACGAGCGTAGGTATTCGGGATTTTTTTGTGGTTGATTTAGAACCAATCATTTCAGAATATTACATTATCCAAGACTTCGTTGCATGACATTATTCATTAGAAGGCAGATTTTTTCATTCGACGTCGGCATTATTGATTTGATCTTTATTTGATTTCGAAAAATAAAATCTGTGCATTTCTTCCAGAAACTGCAAAAGGCATTTATAAAGAAATGTTAAGATAAAAGTGTGCAAACTTAAAAAAGTTCAACGATGTCTGCAATATCTTTAAAAAGTTTCTGCTTAAAAAAAAAAACAATTCTATCAGTTTTATGGGAGCTGAACCACTTTTTAAGGCAAGAAATTGTTTTCAAATATATATTTTGAGCTTTTCGTGTAAACGAAGCAAGCTACTACAAAAGAAGAAGAGTTTTTTCTGGTATAGCTTTTTCGAGTATTTTAACTTTTGTCCAAACATTTTTTGTAGATTTAATTGTTTCCGAGAAAAATGCTAAATTTCGATTTTTCAAAAATGATTTTTCCGATGTGAAGGATTTATTCACCCAGAACGAAACTCCCGATATATCTAGCACGTATTTCCAGGTATTTCTAAAAAGTGTAATATTTCAGAAAATTTACTTTTAAGAATTTTCAAAATATAGTCCCTATTTGGTTATTTTTAAAATGTTCTTAATTTACTTCTGTTCGATTGAAAGAGCGTAAATTCCGAAGTCAAATAAAAAAAGAAAGTCACGAATACCTACTCTCGTTCAGCAAATACTGTATTCAAAAAAACTTTTTGTCTGTGAAACGCGAGTTCCTTTATTTCCACGGCAGAATAATATATCCAACTATCAAATTATCCTGACACATTTAGCTAGATTTTTTTTTTAATTCTGATTTGATATGGAATTGGTCTATTATAGATACGAATGAATGTATTACACTTGCACGATTAAAAAAGCATCTAAGATATGAAGAGTGAACATTTTTAATTGTATCAATTAAAATCAAATGAACTGTTTCTTAATTTTGAATCGATATAAATACAATTTCACTTTTTAAAGATAAAAAAATATATTATGTATGATAACGCATTTTCTACAATTTCAGTTCTTTAGTTATTTTTAATAATTTCAATTTTGAAGGTTCAATAAAAAAATTTAATTCGAAATAATTCAAAATGTAACTATTTAAAAACCAAACATTTAAAGTCTAAACAATTCTAAATTTGTCAAAAATAAATTTAATGTATTCAAATCTAATTATACAATATATTTCTGATCGAAAAACGTAATGTCTGGAAAACAGAAAGATTTCAAATCTCAGATATTCACGGTGAACAATTTCAATTGTTTTGTTTACAAACGGTTCAATGTTTCTCTGTTTTTTTTTATTTGAACGGTTTTGAAAATTTCAAATGATTTGGAATTGTCTAATTATAATTGTTCTCCTTGGTCTTATTGTTTACCGTGCTCTTAAATAATTTTAAAAAAAATTTCGCTAATAAAAGGACTTACAACGTTCAATTTCCGATCCTCCGTGTTTTCTTTTGATGAATGGTATAGTGGAGCAATATGACCAGCTTTCACTATGTTCCTATTATCATAAGTTTTATCTCCGTGAAAATTGTAAGTCCTCAAATTTATGAAGCTCACGTACTTCGATGTTTCTTTAATATCATAATTTTCAGCCGTCACTTCTCTAGCATCAACTGCTAAAGATAAAATTAAACCGTTTTTATCGAACTTGTCTTTGAGGGACTTCAATAGTAAAACGAAATTCTTCTTATCAGAAGCAACTGCATTATTTTCAGCTAGATATTGCGAGTGAAGTTCGATACCATTGAATTTATATTTTT
>CAKNWW010342133.1:0-10020 GCA_932074435.1 Andricus kollari | reverse complement strand
ATGAAAAATACCTTTTGATCTTTCACGATATCTTGTCTCGTTTACAAGAAAAATTCAAAAATTATATTTTTAGGAAAAAAATACTCCCGGTCTCAAAAATGGTTAAGCCCGCATAAAGCTAATATGATGCCTTTCTTTAATTAGCAGAAACTTATCAAATATATTTAAAAGAATAAAAAATGTGGGGTTTTCCCGAAAGTACATTTTTCATGTTTTTAAAATTTCAGGAAAAAAATAAGAAAGTTTTTCTGGAAAACATCATCTTGTTATTTTTTCTCATATTTTTTTAGAGTTTCTGATTATAAAGAAGATATTCGATCAGCTTTATGCAGGGTAAACTATTCTTCAGGCGAGAGGATTTTTTTCCTAAAGATATAATATTGGAAATTTTATCGTAAACGATGCAGGATATCCAAAAAGAGAAAAACGTATTTTTCATAGAACTTTTTTAGACATGCAAACTTTTATTCTTACATTTTTTAGTATCTGCTGTTGATTGTGAGAAAAATGAGAAAATTCGATGTTGTTAATTTTAAACTGTTAAAAAAATATTCGGTGTATTTTGATAGAAGACGATAAACTATTAGAATCCGAAAGGAAAGTATAAATATCTCAAATTAATACCAAATTTCCTATGAAAAATAGCATAAATCGTCCTGGGTAGATTCAATGACTTCCAGTGCAGATCCTAAATGTTTTGAAATGGATTCAATTCATTTTTTTTAAATTAAATTTTTTATTAGTATTTAATACCAAAAAACTGTTCATAAAAAAGCAACATGATTTTCTTATTCATAGGGCAATGTTTTTATATTCTCAAAATTGTAATTTTTTCACCTCATTCTAAAATCACAGCTTATAAACAATTTTTTCAAGGAGTGTGTACATGTACTGAAAAAAGCCTCTTTTTCAGCTCCCCCTATTTGCACCGAAAATTACAGCTATTTGTACAGAAAGTTTAGTCCACAGCCTGTAAAACATGTAAAAACTTTTCATCACAAACCATTTTAACGTTTTAAAAATCTTTTTACACCAAAAATTAGTTTTTTGTTAATATAAATAGATGTTTATTAAACCAAAAGAACAACAAAAATTGTTTTTGACAAAGCAACAAAAGCTTTGTAGAACTAATAATAATTTTGTAACTCAACTTGAAATTGTGCAAAGGCACGTTGAAAAAATAAAAAAATGTCGTTTTTCTGTGAGTGGAGGGGGCTAAAAAGTTTCTAGTGGGTTCCAGAAAGATTTTCTGAAAGCATACGCACAAAGAAAACATTCTCCTAGTTACACATCGCGGTCAAAGGTCAATATCCTAACAAACGGCATTTTGCTCGTTATTATCAGCACAATCATTTTTGTTCTGATCCGAGTCAACTGAAACACGTAAGGGCCAATATAGTATGAACCTTATTAACAAATCTCTTATGTTCACGTAATCAAGTTAAAGTACCGAAAAGTGGTGAAAATTACGAAAAATTTGATGCGTATTTGCATTTTGTTTTTACATTCTCATCAGAGAAGATATTAGATTTGTGTAACATTTGATGCCCCCCCCCCCCCGTTTTTGTCAGATGTCCACGTTTTAAGATCCCCTGAATCCAAAAAACAGGTTTTTACGAATATATTTTTTGTCTGTCTGTATCAAGTGTCCTAAAATGAAGGGCAAGTTCATTAGTCAGCCATTTGAGATAAAAATTAAAAAAGTGAGAGCATTTAAAAAATATTTGAGACCAATTTTTTTCAAGGTGTACAAATTCGATCTACGGTTATTAGAAGTATTCAAAAATAGGAACAATTTATTTTAATGGCTTTTTTCGGTGAAAAAAATTACCGAAGTTATAGAATTTTTAAAATTCCAAAAAAAAAAACCACGTAAATGAACATTTTAAGCCAAACGACGCACGATATAAAAAAAGGTCAAATTTTGACCGCGCAAAAAAAAAGGAAAATTCCATTTGTTACAGATTACTTTTTGATAGGGCGCGGAGTTTTTGTTTTAATCGTAGATAATAACATTAAAAATTAAAAATAAAACTTTTTAGGAAAACGGCACAAGGCACGAAAAAAAGTTAATAAACAAATGTTGTTCACCCGAAAAGTATCTAAAAATTTGTCATCGGTAATTTTTAGATAGAACAAGTAGATTTTCTTTCAATCGTAAAAAACAAGATTAAAAATAAGTAACTTAAACTTTTGGAAAAACGAAATAAGAGACGAAAAAAATGAAAAGACAAAAGTTGTTCAACCAAAAAAGATCTACAAATTTGTTACAAACTCTTGTTATAAAAATATATTAAAAACAAAAAAATTACCTTTTTGGAAAAAGTACGCAAACCACAATAACATTTTATTTAACAAAAATTTTCTCCTGAATTATATATAAAAATTTTCTCAAAACCACTTTACGCTAGGATGCGTATTTTTAGTTTAAACTGTAAAAAATAACATTGACAATAAACAAACTAAGTTTCTGGAAAAACAACACAAGTTTCAATAAAATGTTAATTTACAAAAATTTTGGTTTTCTTATAGCATGCGCACGTTTTTTCAATCATAAAATCAAGACAATGAAAACACGTATGTTTCATTACCAATGTATATTGTGAATTTTAATAATATAAATTTATTGAAATGGTAAATTTTGCAGGGTGGCTGAGAATAAAATTTAATGCAAAATAAGAAACAAATATTAAATTAATCATGATAAATAAAACTTGTACTTTATTTTGCAATATCTGAATAAGCAGTTCCAGATCGAGGTACATAAATAAATGTAATATACATTTGATACAGCAGTGGTGAACCTGATGGAGAAAAGTTCACATTTTGGACACAATCGAGCGGAAGCACGAGGTACCTGATGAGAAAGGAGCTTTAACAAAAGATAATTCACAATCACGAAATTACAGTTGTCGATGCTTTGACCTTTAATTTTGAAAGGTCTGTGCCTAAATGTGGGAAAAATAAAAAGACCGAGCGCGTAGTGTGAGGTAAATACGTTATCGAGCGCGAAGCGCGAGAACCAACAGGCGCGCTCTAGCTTGCGAGCAAAGCGAGCCGCGCGCGATGAGAATGTGCCCGCGCAGGGGGCAGATTTTTTTTTATTTAAACCTGCCATATTTTAATTTTAGTTTCCTCCAACTTATGTCTCAATTTAACTTATTGGAGGTCTGGAACTAAAAGTGTTTGATCCAATTTCGCTAAGGATAAATTGCTGCAATATAGGAAAGACTGAAATTGACGTTCCAAATTGAAGTGGTTTCACCAAAGAAAAATTGGATCAAAACTTTTGTTCCAGGTTTCTGCTCAATTAAATTTTTCTTCACTTTGCTTTTCCATTTGGTTTTTTTTTCTTTCTCATATCTCGCTTGAAGGTCCCTCTTCTAGGTATCGTTCCGAAGTATGTTCTTTCAGAATAAATAAATTTATGCTTGTGGCGGTTCTAATTTAAACTGAATGTGAAATTAAAAACTTCGACTTCAACATGAATTTCTATTAAACTTTCCTTATTAGAATTTAAGAAAATTTCGACGTAAATTTATAGCGTCAAAATGTGCAGATTGTGTTTACGGTCGAAAATATACGAATGGAGATAAATATCTACTGCCACCATCTTTTACCGGATCTCGTGCATGCTCAACAAATTTACCAAGTCTCGAAACTTTATCTTCCACCTCGCGCTACAAGAAGAAAAGAAAATGGAATCCATTAGGTTCTAGTCGACAATCCCATTATAGATAATGGGATCGTCTACCAGGATAATCCTAATGGCTGACGCCTGATGAGTGCTTTCTATAACTTGAAAGCTATGCTTCTACATTCTTATTATTGTCTTCAGTTAAATGTCACATTTTCTTTTGACTTTTGCTTGTTTCCCTTACTGGATGATTATATTATAATAGTCTTATGCCTTCATTCCAAATAACTCCTACCAGAAACATACAACACTTTGTTTATTGAAGTTTCGTTTGCATTGTTACTCATCAGTTCAAATGAAAATTATGAAGATGCAATCAGCCTAATTGAAGCGGGAAATGCTAAACGTGCTAAGTCCGATCAACCTAATTTTACAAGAGAAGCAAAATACATTTCTAGAGAAACAATTTACAACCGATTGAGTGAATTATTCTTTTTGTGTAGGTGGATGGATCAGTTTAATAACCATGATGTGAAAAAATAGATGACACTATATGGGCATGTAATAATTTGATGGAAATGGCAATAAACTTATGATAGCACCCTTTAGCTGTCCCTGGTAGTATAATTGAAAATAATAAATAAATCGTGACAAATATAATCTTATATTCATATTTATATTTATCTTATAAACAGATAATACTATTTGACAGCAATTAGGAGCATTCGTGGTATTAGTACAATATTTGTTAATTTTCATAATAATATCTCCAACCGATTAATACTTGTCAAAATCCTATAATGACTGTCAATTTGTTAAAAAAAATGGAATATTTCAGTGTAATTTATTTATTTAGTTCAAATTCTTTGAATTTTTTAAATATTTGAATACATTTAAATACTACGTTTTATTGTAAAAAATTTCAAAACTTTAATTTTTTTACTGAAATAAATGTGAAAAACTCAAAAGTATGATTTTTGAAATAAACTCAAAATCTGAAAAAGTGCAGCTGGCACCATTTAGCTTCCTCTGGTCATTTGGTCTTTTAAATTGAATTTTTCCCACATAAAGCACCTTTATTGATTTTTTAGGAATAAAAGAAGATATTATATTTCCCTTGAATATACGTCGTTTTTTTCGAAACTTTTACATTTGTATTATTTTTAATGATAAATCATGACAGAATAATTGAAAACGAGACTCGGGGAAATCTGATATGAGAATCTGTTGTTTGTTTTTATTTTTTATTGTGAAATACGAAAATCTGCCAAAAAAATGTAAGTACATAATAATAATTTGTAAATAACATTTTAATATGAACATTTGCATAAAATAATAATTCTTAAATCTATTTATAAACCATACAATTTAAACAAACATACATTATAAGAAACAGTGGATGGTTCATTAACAGTCACGAAAGCACAATCATGTAACATTTAGATTTTAGTGTGTTTTTTTACACATATCACACTTACAAATAATGACGGAAAATCTGAAATCGTTGGCATACTACCAAAGAAAATAAAAAATATTTATTCGGCCAAGTATTTCTTAATTAAAAAAGGGGACGATTAAAAGGAGAAAGTCTAAAGGTGATTTTGGCATAATTTGAAACAAGAATCTTCTCAAACATTCGAAGACTTTGTAGTTTCGTATCACACTAAACCCTATCGACCCTACATATTTTTATTTATTTCAGGAACAAATACAATTATTTGACACAGAAAAAATTGTAGTGCTAGTCAAAGTTTTTTTTTTATTTTGATAATAATATCTCCAATTGTCAAATATTTGTTGAAATGCTATAATAACCATCGAAATGTTAACAAAATTAATATTTTAGTATAATTTATTCATTTAGTCTGAATTATTTAAAATTTAAAGATATTTGAACATATTTGAATACGACATTTTAGGGTAAAGAATTGCAACACTTTATTGTTTTCACTGAAAGAGATGTAACAAAGCGAAAAAGTATGATTTTTGATAAAAACTCAATTTTGTCAAAAAGTAATCGTATCAATGTTTAGCTTTTCCTACTTAAATGTTTTCTCATTAACCCTGCTCCCCTTTGAATTGGCCTAATATTTGTAATATTATGTTGTTAAACTATTGGTGTCTCAAGCAAAGAAAGCATGTCAATAACGTAGTTTGTATGCTGCAAGTGTTTTAAGTTAACATTACTCGAAGTTTTTAAGTGTAACTTTCGATTTTGGAAGTTTCAAATTCAAAATCTTGCCATCTCGGAAATGCACAAACTTGGAAACCACCCATTTCAAGCGTTTAAACTTCGAAGTTTGCATTTGGAAATTTTCTTCTCTCCATAAAGCTTGATTTCTAAAAGCAATTCCTGCTTTGGAAGAAATTGCCTCACAGAAACCAATTTAAATTTCCGCAACGTAGGACCATTCAGCAAGGTTTATAGAAGTGTAAGGAGTTGTAAAAATGAAGTTATTGAGCAAATTTTTCTAAAAAAGAATACATTTTACTAACGAGTTAATATCATAGATATCAAGCAAAACAATCTTGGATGGGTTTCGTTATCTTCAAGAAACGGTAGTTATATTGTCTGGCCCTTGTCCAAAAGACATAATATTTAATATAATAGTTCCCGAAACATTATTGAGGAAATTATTTATTTTTAGTCCAAATAGCCGGGAAATTGTTTCTAAATGTTTTCATAATAGACAAAACCACTCTCTAAATTTGAAGCAGTGCGATTTCACTTTTTTTATATGAAAATTCCTTACTGATTCTAATCAGTGCCTTATTTTCAGCTAATTAAATCATTTTTAAATTTTAGCAAAATATATTGCCGAAAGTTCATTCTACATAATGCCATTCATAAATTTTATGTTGCAAAATTTCCAATTTTCTTTAAAATGTTTGTTAATTTGTTTAAAAAAAACCTTTAGATTTATCTTTCCATTCGGGCGATGATTTCATATTTCACATTTCGGTTTCAGAGCTCACTTAAAGTCAGCTTTGACGTATTATGTCGATTTGATAACAAAAAAACGTCTTGGGAAAAATGGGAGGATAAATAAGAAATGTGATATAATCGACTGCCTGGTTCCTTCCAGTAAATAATCTTATTTATATAAGTTTGTGATCTATATATTTCGTGAATTTTGTATAATAATTTTTCGAGCTATATTTCAATATAAATTTAAATAAAAAGTGAAAATATTTTCTACTATGAAGATGAGAAAAGTAGGTCAGTTGCCCCAGTCCCGGGCGGGGCCCCCCCCCCGCCGCGTGGGGGGGGTGTGTTAGGTGGTTGGATTCAATGCAATATACTATTTTAGTGGTCATCGCTTTGAAATGTGTTATGAAATCCATATGTTAGATAATTTTTAAGACATGCAGAACATCTTTATAATGCACATGAGCGCATTTGAAATCTTATACGATAAACCCGTTATCACCGCTGATGAAAACTTTTTTTTTGTAATTAGTCATAACTTTGCGAATTGTTATGACCTCCATATCTTGGACATTTTCCATATATATGTAGGAAATTTTGGTGGTACATATAAGTGCATTTGAAGTTGTATTGGAAAGAATGCAGATGATTTTGAAATTAAAAAATAATTCAATTGTTATCACTTTCTAAAAAGTTATGACCACCATATCTTGGACAATTTTTGAGATATGCACAAACTTGTGTGGCGCATATATATGAGCGCATTTGTCCTTCATCATCGCAGATTTAAAAAAAATGTTGCTTCGTGGTAATTCCCTTTGCAAAGTGTTATGAACTCCATATTTTGAGCAATTTTTAAGATATGCAGAAAATTTGTATCGCGCATATGAGCTCATTTGAAATCCTATACGATAAACCTGTTATCACCGCAGAGTAAGAAATGTTATTTTATCGGTCATCACTTTGCAAAATGTTATGACCACCATATCTTAGACAATTTTTTATATATGCAAAACATATTTGTGATGCTAATGAGTGAATTTGAATACGGGTGCCTCCATGTCCGTACTTTTCAAATTAATATCACTGTAGATGATTCAACACTTACATTTTTTTATTGGTGGATTATTTGAGCGCACTTGAAGTTATGACGGATGGCTATAATGAATTTAAAAAAATTTTATTTTAGAAAAATCGTGCAAGCCGCACCCATTTGTCTCGCTAATAACTCGTAACACCGGCTATAACTCTTAGTGTTTCCTGGCGCAAGATTTTTTATTGGTGGCGCATATGAGCGCATTCACAATGCAATTTAGTAGGCTAAAAAAACTATAAAATTATGAGTGTGTATGGGGAGGGGTCTGGTGCAACTTACCGTGCCAACTTCAAACAGAGGTTATTGTATTACGCCAAAAACATTTCAAATACAATTTTTTGGCTTAGTAAGTTTTATATTTATACTGCAAAATCAATATTCGGTAGCTTATTATCAAACTTTTAATTCAAATATTTTTGTGAAACTAGATAATACTTTATGTAGTTTGTCCTGTGTATTGCATGGGTTTCAATGTATATGAATTAATTTGGTTTCACATTTGAAAAAGAATTTAATTTAAAAGTAATAAAATTGGTTTTTTTCATTTAAAGAAAAACCAAAACTTACTGTTAGAATGTATTTCTTCAAATATAAGGACAAATAATGTCAAATTCTAAAAACACGGAAATTCTTCTGTATAGGGACTGAATGTCTGTAAAAAAGCGATTTTGTTTCAAATTAATATCGCAATAAATTAAAATAAAGTGAATGATACATAATAATTTTTAATATTTGAAAAAAATGAAATTATAATAGCACCTTGGGTGTGAGAATTTTTGTTCAAAATAATAAAATCACTCAATTCAAAGACCTTTGAAAACTAAGATTTTACTTGTTAACGGAGAAGCTTAGATCTTGTTGAATAAAAATTCTGAAAAAATTCAGAAATAATGTATGGTAATTTCTTTATCGATTATTGCAATACAATTTTTTTAAAGTTTATAATTTTCTTGGTTTCTATTAAGTATACGATAATTCATAACCATCTTACAAGATGCGGAATAGTCCACTTTGATCTAATCCAGTTACTCAGTTTGCATAATTCTAAGCTTGTTACATGAAATTCAAGAAAATCAAAAATAGTGAACGCTGCTCAGCTGCAACAGTGGTCGTTAACGGATTACATTCAGAATAGTACAAAAAATGTTTTTAAATTCCAAGGCTTTCTATTTTGGGTGCTTTATATTTGAGTTATTGCCTAATGTGGGGTTTCTTTTTATCAGAATGAATTTTGATGACACTCTGATAACTCAAAAAAATCCTTGAAATTTTGGGATATGATTGAAATTTGGAGTCTGTAACCAGTTGAAAATTCTCAATGAAAAAGCTGTCCAATTTTTTCAACTGGATTATTTGAATTTTAAAACTTTAAAGTAAATTCGAATTCAATTTTAATTAAAGAAGGACAATTGCGATTTTGAGAGATATTTTGAGAGTAAGAATCATTTCGAGATCATAGTTGTTAATTTCTTGGGATTGACTAAATGTTTTACTTTAAATACGACAAAAGACTTAAAGAATTTCTCCTTATAAACTGATTAAAGATTACAAATTTAGTATCTTGAAGAATTTATAATTTGTAATGTTATGCTTGCATAAATGAATAATAATTAAAGTCCTGAGACTTTAAGATTTGAAAAAAATTATCAAATTATCGTTCTTCTCTACAAATCTTCTTTCCTTATCTTATAACTTCTTCTTATTTAACGTTTCAAATTTTATTTCACAGAAAACTCCAGAGATAATTCTTAGCCAAAAGTGTTTTTAAATGCTGCATGCTATGGTCAACTATTGCCCTGTTTTCGAAGAATATCTTTAACTCAGCCACGAGACAAACCGAGACAAACGATGAAAACTGTTTAAAATTTCTTTCGCTTAAAATGCTTATTCAACCTGTAGTGGCGATACCTCCTAAAAATAACGAAGTGGTCACACTGAGTCCAATGGATCCAACGCAGAAAAACAGTTTGCCATTTGCGTTCTTTTTTATGTATCGACTCAAAACTTGAACAGACATTTAGTTAGGGACTTTCTCTTTATAATCCAATTTTTTTCTCCTTTTTGTAATTTTTGTTATGTTGAAAAGACGCCAGAAAATTTTGTATCGAGAAATTTGATTTTTTTTTTCACAAAAATATTCATAAAAATTACAATTTTGAGATAGAGCAAACAAAAATTCCTGCGTTTTACTCCCAAATAGTATAGTTTCAGGGAAAAAAGTATTATAACGAGTTTTGAAAAAAGTATATTTATTTTACAGTTTGAAGTTATCAATTTTCATGAAACTCGTAACATTAAATAGGTCAGTTTTAAACGTGTAAAATAAAGTGAAAACATTATTTTTATAAGAAAAACTGT
>CAKNWW010342115.1:0-10529 GCA_932074435.1 Andricus kollari | reverse complement strand
AACATGTTCGCCAATCCCTGAGCCACACGCCATTATTTTCTTGTACATAAGTCAATTGAGTCAATGTGTTCGAGGTGTCCAAGGTCCGCTCTCCAAGTGGATGATCCAAGAAGGAAATGATTTGGGGTCAGCGCTGCCTGATCTCGATGATCCACCGAGACATGTGTTAGGGGTCTACCGTTTACCGTGTGCTCGACTTCGGTCATAAACGTAGCCAGACACTCCTCTCAAGTGCTCTTGACTTGAGGATTACTCTTAGTGCTGTTTTAACGCTTCTCTCCAATCTCTCCCAACTAGGGGAAAGTGGGGTATGGTGTCAGTGCGGGGCACGGCGACTCTTGCATATAATGCTCATGTTTGTTCATTTTCATATTCATTTTTTTTACGTAAAATAGCTTTCTTTGGTACTCAAGAAAGCTATTTTATGTGAAAAAAACTAATATGAAATTCCAGAAACACGAGCATTATTTTCGAGAGTCACCGTGCCCCGCACTGACACCATACTCCACTTTCCCCTACCACCCGAGTGTGGTGCATATGGAGGTATAAAATGCCTTGCGATGCCATGGTTCGCCGCGCAGTCTCGAACCCTGAATCCATTTAATTCTTTCAGCGCATTTTTTAGCTCTGCATCTGCACCCTTAAAATTAGTGTCGTTGTCCGAATAAATTCGGGACAGGCAACCTCGTCGGGATATCATACGTTGCAACGCCATAATGGCAGAATCCACACTGAGAGATCCTGCGATTTCTAAGTGCAACGCTCGTGTAGAAAGGCATGTGAACACTACATCCCAACGCTTCTCCCGTCGCTTGCCAACAGTGACATACATAAGACCGAAGTAATCCAGTCCTGTATACGTGAAGGGCCTCTGATGATGTGATACACGTTCAGTTGGCAGATCGCCCATTCGAGGAGGATTAGGTCTAGCTCTTCTCATGCTAAACATCTGGCAACGGATTGACACTGATCTTACAGTTGCTCGAGGATTTATTAACCAATATTTTTGTCTCAATTCATTGACCATCATCTCTGTGCTCCCATGTCCGGCTTTTTCGTGATAGTAATGGAACAGTAGTCTCGTGTAAGGGTGCTTCCCGCCCAATATTGCCGGCTCCTTGGTGTCTTGCTGGATTCCTTCAACTTCAGTCATACGACCATTCACGGCTAGAATCCCATCGCTATTGATTATTGAAGTTAAGTTACGCAGCCTGCTGTCATTGGATAGTGGTTGATTTCGTCGTAAGGCTTCTAACTCGGGTCCGAAACTATCTAACTGAGATTTCCGAATTCAGTGAATCTCGGCTTCTCTTAAGTTTTCAGAGGTTGGTCTGATTTTCCTTTTTCTACACCAGATTTCACCATTTCGAGTTATTTGTTGTAAGAAAGTCTGCCCCTTGGGACAATTTCTTTAGGTGTTCTTCAAGGGGTCCTTTTCCTCTGGTGGCAACATTTACCTACAGCTGTATATGCTTCTTCGCTAGCGTCACAAAATAAATGAAGTTCTACGATGCGATGATCCGTTCGTTCCACGTAAGAGCGCGGTGTTAAAAATTCTGCAATAATTATTAGTTTATTGATCAAGCCGGTCCACCTTGTAAATTCTTCATCGACCAGCTGCTCATCCCACGTAATACCACTGCGCCATACACTTTGTAGCGGAATTATGCTTCGAATTGTGAACGGCTGAAGGAATCCGAGTGGATCAAAGACTGACGTAAACACGCGAAGCATTTCACGCTTAGTGGGGGCTTTATCACCATTTCGAATCACCTCCGGAACCTTTGCCAATCCGACACTGAACGAAAATGCGTCTGAATTGGGATTCCATATGGGACCTAGAGTTTTCTCAATTGGTGGCTGAACCAGTGCGAGACAAATCGATCCCGTAGTCAATTTATCTCCTGGCAATGAGCTTCGAACTCTCTGTCTATTGATGGTCCAACCACGTATCCCGAAACCGCCGCGAGAATGGATCTCTGCCACCTCTCGAATAATCGGAATAGCTTTATCTTCTGTATCAGTACTGTCGAGGTAGTCGTCCATGTAGTGTTTTCAAACAATAGCTTCTACTGCCCTGGGAAACTGCGTGTCGAATTCACGTGCGCTACGGATATAGCTCCAAATATCATAGATGTCATGCGATATGTGTCTGGATCACGTATCGAATTACCGCCTTGCCACAGAAACCGTTGTGCATCTTGATCCTCTTTCCGGATCTTGACCTGTAAAAATATCTCGCGAATGTCTCCCGTAAATACTACAGGCCTTTGCCTGAACCGCATGAGGACACCGGGGAGGGAACTCAGCATTGCAGGGCCTGCCAGAAGTTGATCATTCAGACTAGTTCCTTTATATGTTGCTGATGCATCCATCACTACTCTGAATTTTCCCGGCTCATTTGGGTGTGTCACACTAAAGTGAGGGAGGTACCAAACTCTTTCCGCTTTTGTATGTTCGTTTATTTTTATGGCATAGCCCTTTTCAATGAAGTCGTTCATCTGATCGCAATACATCCTCTCATAAGAGGGACCTTTTTCATTCTTTTCTCCAGAATTTTGAGTCGATTTAACGCCATATCTCGATTTTCAGGCAAATAAACTGTCTCATTTCTCCAAAGCAATGGTGCCTGCCATTGCTGAGCTATGAGACATGTATCTCTGTCCAGGAGGTCTTCTGCTCGCTCTTCCATAACGTTCTTGCGACTCAAAAAAGATACTCCAATCGCCTCTAATCTGAAATTTTCCCGGACGAGTTCATGTAAGGTCAACACAGTACAACTTGTTTATCATTTAATAAGTTGTGACTTCTTTTCTGTTCACACATGTATATTTTCGGATGTTTGGGGTTCCCGTGCGACCTTGATGGAATATGACCATGAACGACCCATTTGAGGGTTATGCAAGAAGCTTATTGGAGCTTGGCGGCCGGCACCACGAACCTTTCGTGAGCTTATAAGATCTGCGTAATCCTGCCCCAACATTATTGCAGGCTTGGCGGACTGATAAAATTCGATTTCTAAATCTCGAAGACGCTCATAGCTTTTAACGATGCTTTCCTCCAATCCCTGACATGGCAGATTTAAATCATCCACTGTCTGCACGTTCAGTTTGTGTGCGTTTTCGGATCGATTTCCTTTGAGAACCACCTCTATTTTTTCGCTTTGACTTGTTGAGGCACCATCAACACTCTGAATGCGTAGGTCAAAATTTGACTTGCTGGCCCTTCCAGGGTTACTGGAATGACTTCTAACAGAGTCTGGCATCATTTTTCACATCCATCCGGTCCCGAGATAGTTTATTCTGCGGAAATAATTTCTGGAGAATTAAATATATCACCTAATGTCGGTTCCTTCTCAAATCTATGCAACAATGTGTGATGTGATTCGTTGTAACCGTCTTGTTCACATGGCTTAGCGCGACATTTGTGGTACCTGAAATTGAAAACTAAACATCGAAAGCATGCACGCTGGTTTCGAGCCCATTCCCATCGCGTCTCCGTTGGTTGTGTTTTAAAGCTAGTACAATTAACTACCGAGTGACCCTGCTTGTCACAATATCCACATTTTCGTGGCTTCTGACCGTCGATGCTATTTTTTTTGTGTTAAAAAAGGCGTGAGCTTGAGTGTCCAGTTTTTGTCCCCTTGAGTGATCTACAGATTGCATCACATTGCACTGCGTGATTGCATTAAATAGTGAGCTTGTGCCTGCTTCACATGCCATTCGCGCTTCCTGTTCTAAAAATTTTGCGATAGTTACTTAACGCGGTTCTGTCGAGTCTGCGTTTCACATAAACTTATTGTAATAATATATTACAGCCCACGGCATCTTCCCAACAATATTAGAAGCTAGATCTGGGCTATGTGAGTATCCTACATGATTCATGGCCTCCATGGCCGCCATAGCATTTTTGACCTTCGTAGCTAACGCTACAATATCCGCATCTCTTCCCACTTTCGGTAGGCTTATAATTTCTTGGGCTATTTTTCGAAGGATGATATCTGGGTTACCGAAACGCAACTCAAGTGTATCCATTATTTGCTTCACGTTGCTGGATGTCATCATGAGAGAAGCCACGGCTTCTTTAGCCTCATATTCTAAACATCCGTACAGTCGGGAAGCATTTTTTGCTTCAGTATATCCCCCTATGTCTGTAGATAACTCAAAGGCGCGTTTGACTTGAATCCACTCTACACCGACACCCTTAAACTTCGGCAAGTCTTTCGATCCCGTCATTCTGTTAACCAATCGTTCGGTAGTCCCACTAGGCTGGCTATATCGTCGCATAGATTCTACGGTCTGAGAGAGAACGTTTGTCAATTGCTTCATCCCGTATTTATCCTTAGATTGTCCGCTTGACCTTATGTACATTGAATATTGCCCTTCTCGTCTTCTATCTATCGATAAAGATTCATTTCGAGGATCATCCAACTAATTTCTCACGCTTTGATCACCTTGTCGATCGTATTTGGTGACCGATTCTACCTATACTGAACCCGCACGCATTTCATTTGCGTCTACTTCTGCTAAATGTGCTGCTAATCGTCTTTCTAACAAGTCTATTTGTATTCGTTTCTTCTCATCTACAGCTCGTTTCAAAATCTTCGCTCTTTGTTCTGCAGCGTCCAATTCTAATTTCCGTTTTCGAGCCCTGGATCGTGCCACGGAACTACCTGACATTGAGGTGTCGCTATTTCGAGACATTATACTTACTTGCTCTGATAGCGGTGGCACCACATTTCCGCGCTCATTCACATGTCTATATAATGAAGATCTTGATATAGAATTTGTACTCACATGCGATAGCGAGTAACTGACTCGGTCTCTTGTTTTTACACATTCTGGATCGTATTTTCTTCGAACACGCGGCGTGGCTCAACATCAGAGGCTACAGCACGTTGATGTTGTCGTAGTGGAACCGAATTTCGAAAATCCATATCCCCAAGACCTGGCGTTAGGGACCTCAAATCTCTCCTACGTGCCATACTAGACTTCAGTAATCCTCTCTGCTTTGTGCGGACACACCAACTTCCGTTTGACTGTCTGACGCCACACTGAGCCCCACGACGCCCGACCTCACACCCGAAGCCCCCTCCAAACTTCACTTAAACTTTCCCTCACCTAGCTCGCTTCAGTCTCCGTTACCTGGGATCACCCCCACCCATGATCGACCACACAACTGGGGCGAGATAGGAGAAGAGCTGTAAATGAGTCACACTGTTTATAGCAAAGGATTATTATTTATTCATCCTATTTGTTTACAGGCTCCCACATTTGCCTGCACTTCCACACACAAGTTTCTTCGGTGCAACCCGATCGGAAAACCACCCACTAGGGGAAAAAAACTCTCGGGAGGAGCCAAAATGATCCCAATAACAGTCTTTCATTAAATAAACGATACACACTGGATCCACTCAAGAAGACTCTAGCGTCAACACTTCAACCAAGCACAAGACACGAACAGGGTCAGTCCAAACCGGACGAGTACATCAGTACTTTAATAATTACAATATGCAAACCGGATCAGTCCGAACCAGTCGAGTACATCAGCGCTTCAATAATCACAAGATCCAAACCGTATCTAGTTCAACTGGACGAGAACATCAACACCCAGAACAAACAAACCACTCGCGTAAATACATCTTCGAAAAGACTCCCCCATGCTTCAGGCCGCACGAAAGCAAAAGGAGAACTGCCATGATCTCCAGTCCCCTCATCCCAAAAGCTTTCTCATTTCAGCTGGGTCAGGTAGAAAGCAAGGTTCAAGTTGGTAAACAAAGGGTCGCATCGGCAACAGTAGTAATATTATAATAGCTTTATATGACATTGGGATGGACAGTAAATGATTAATTTTATGCAAATATCACAACATTGTGAATCAAACTAAGATTGAATGGCGAAAGTTAATTAATTTATAGAAATAAATAAATTCAGGTTTGTCTGAAAAAACTTTTTGGCTGTTAATCCACCTTCAAAGAACGAAAATGTATAATTTTTCTATAATTATATTTCCATGTTAGGTGCATGATAATACCAAAAAAATATATATATATACATGTGAATTCCATATGAATAGTAGTTTTAGGTCTAAATTAATATAAAACATTAATATTTATAAGACGAAATATAATATTTAAGCGGAGTCAGTGCTTCAACACCCCACAATTCTGGCTGTTATGTTTTTCCCTCTTGGTAGCACTGAGCTTTCTATATCTGCAATGGCGATCATATGTTTCTCGCTGTTCTCGTGTGTTCCTCATTATTTTTAAGGTTAGCAGTTTGTTGCTAGCTAAGAATAATAATGCCTAAATCCAAAGAAAAATATCGATGGAAAGGTCGAATTGTGTCAAAAACAGTGATCGAACATCGGGAAAAATTGCAAACAAATGCATGCATTGCGAAAATTATTAGCTCAAGAGGTTAAAATACAAATGTGTGTGAAGGACGATGCGTGGTTGAGTTGGGACTTCTTGGCAAACAATTAGAGTTTTCTGCATCTGATTGTGCAGAAATGCTGTTTCTTCAAAATATAGAAAAAGAAATTCAAAGAGGTAAAGCTTCCTCTAATAGCACGGAACGTTCCCGGGACGTGTAAAATGTCCGCCGCTTAGGAACGTTCCACTGGAACGTTCCAAACATAAATTACCATTATTGTTATTATTATCAATAAATACCGCGTGAACCGTAAGTGATAGGTCAAAATCGATGTCAGTAATTATAGTATAGTATATGCTGTACGCAAAACTCAAAAATGACATTCATTTTCACCTATCTCTTACGGTTTAGGAGATAATTGTTATTAAAAATTATAATAATGGAAGGCTCCCCTCAGGTCCCAATGGAACGTTCCACTGGAACGTTCCCAAGCGGCGAACATTTTACACGTTCCGGGAACGTTCCGAAGGTGCCCGCGGAACGTTCCGTGCTATTAGAGTCAATTCAAAAAGTGAGATAACATAAATGTTTACTCCTGAACATTGTTGAAACAATCTAAACCTCAATTTGATGTAAACACTAAAGCCGCAATAGGTATGTAATAAGTTTCTCTTCCCATGATACGTTTGGTAAACATGTGTAATATTAAAATAAAATGCTAACCTCACTTTCACAAATAAGTATTCTGACTTACATATGTCGAATGAGGCATTTCTCTTCTTATTGTGACTGAAAAAATAATGCGAAACAAAAATGTGATTTTATATAATATACTGTGATAAATAATTATAAATAAAATTATAATCGCATCTAAATAAAATTAACTTCTCCTTTTTCATGTCTAGGGGCTTTACACAGTGAAAGACGACTGTCGCACAAAAGAGTTGTGACGTAGCTGCGAGAACAGAACGTGAACTAACTTCCAAGAACATCGAAAGAATCGAAAAATCACTGTAAGCATGTGTAATGTATTTTACAGCGAATTGATAAATTTTTTTAATCAATTTAAATACAAAAACGTTACGTGATTGCAAATATAATCTTTAGAACTTCGCTTACAATTTAGCTAGCCGAAACTAATCATTGCTACTCGAAAACATACAGTTTTTTGTCTCAATATTTTTATTTAAAAATTTTCATTTATACTCCAATTTACAATTTATAAATTTTCGTTCGCTTTTTTACATTTCTACGTTTTCAAAATTTACCTAGCCAAGGCTTATCATTGCTACTATAAAACATAGTTTTTTCTACAAATATTTTTAGTTTAGAATTTTTATTTATTTACTTACACTTTTTTATGCTCTGTATCTGTTATTAGATTCAAAACGAAAAAGACTAACATTAATTAAAATACCAAACGTTTTTTCTTATTTGAGTTTTAATAACTTCCAATTTGTGTATATTTTAAGTAAGAATTGTTATTTATGTAGGCCAGAAGAATTCCGAAAAGGTTTTATAGTACCCAACCAGATTTCATGGATATGTCAAGTGGAATCAACTGCTGCAAAAACCTCACATTTTTCGAACAATAATTCATCGTCTAGTAATTCAACGGCGACTAATTTTCATCTAGATTCGAGTGAGGCGTCTCACGATTCTTCGGAAGGCTTATCGGTGGCAGCGTTTTGAGAAACCCTGCCATCAGATGTAAAGCATAAGATGCTTTAAACGAATGATCCTTGAGTATTTCAACGACAAATACTTCTCATCCAACTGCTACAAAAGCATGAGATGCTTCGGATGAAAAATCTTTAGATAATTTAACGGCGTTGAACTCCTCTCATCCAGATTCGACTGACCAAATACAGTCAAAGAAAATACGAACTACCGAAATGTAAAAAATAGTTCGTATCAGGGGATCTTACGATATGAGTTGAAACACTAGAGGCACAGGCATAGTTTATGACAGTTTGAATGGATATGGAGCCATGATGGGTGGTAAATCTAAACTGGTTATGTCATATGGATGTTTGAATATAGCTTGCTTCAGGTGCTTCTTCGGAGAGGATTCATCCACCCATGATTGTCGTCTGAACCTCTGAAAAAGCGCGAGAGCTATGGAAGCTGAGTTTGCTAAACGTTTAATGCCCGCACCTTCTTTAGAAGCTCACAATCTTCAAATAGGGTTGTTGATTGGAGATGACGATAGCTCAACTATATCAGCTTGTTGAGGGGTCTCATCTCATCCTATTGTCGAACAATTTGACATTAACCATGCTTCCGGTGGTGTCCGAAAAAAACTTCATCAAATAGATATTAAACAAAAAGAGCAGTAGCCCAAAATAAATACAATAGTAGAGGTATCACGGAAGCGATTCGAAACATAGCACATCATGCTTTCAATCAGCATGAAAATTGTAGTCACTGTTATGGTTACGTGAATAATTAAGGTACATACGAACGCAAGCTCATACCTGGAGGATTAGAAAAGCAAAAATTATTTGAAGACTTGAATACTATTTTTGGCCAATTAGCTGATAATGCCAAGAAGTTTTCAGCAGGAGCCTAAAGTAATCCTAGCGACAGTTTAAATGCGACGATGGTCAGCAAAGCACCAAATTCAAGATGTTACAGCAAGAATTAATCAGCAGATTTTCGTTTTGCTTGCACTGTGGGTCAGAAGAATATAGGGGAATCTTAGAACGCAGAAATCGCTTAAACTTTGTCTTTACCTCCGGGGAAACCCCGCAGAAAACACATGGATCGAATTGAACGAGTAGCAGGTAAAAGAAAGCCTAAAGTAATTCTAGCGACAGTTTAAATGCGATGATGGTCAGCAAAGCCCGAAATCGAAGATGTTGCAGCAAAAGTTAATCAGCAGATTTTCGTTTGGCTTGCGCTGTGGGTAGGAAGAATATGGGGAAATTTTATACCTCAGAAATCGTTCAAACTTTTTCTTTATCTCCGGGGAAAACCCACAAAAATCGCATGGATCGAATTGAACGAGTAGCAGGTAAAAGAAAGGTTTTGATGAAAACTACAAAATTGAAAAGAAATCGTATGGAACTGAAAAACGTCACTCAGACGTATCGTACAGGAAGGAACAATAAGAAGGAGTGACGTATGAGAGCAACTGTTCACATTTGACAGTGCCCGCAGTCGAACATGTTGTCATGGATTCCAGTAGTGACGAGGAGACCGAAAAGGATAAGATGTCAATAAGCATGGCTGGTGATTGTGACATTTTGCAAATTGGTGCAAAGTTCTTAATTATGTGTGTGAATCTGGCAACATTCTTTCCTTTGAGTCCCAGTGGGCACAAAATTTGGCGAAGTCTTTACATCATTACGACATTTTTAAAATAACTTTACGACATGCTATGTCCATGTCATTAAGGTGTCTTTACGATATCGTAAATATGTCGCACGATCTAACGATGTCTTTACGATATTGTAATGACACCTTAACAACATGGACATAGGATTTTGTAAAGTTGTCGTAAAGAGGTCGTAACGATGTCGTAAAGACGTCTTCAAATTTCGTGCCCACTGGGCTTTTTCAAATTACCTAATCGGCATTGAAGAAAAGCGAAAACAATGCTTTCGACATTTTCGTGACACACCTCAAAATTGAGTCAGAGTAATTTTTTATAAGTTATAAGCAGTTAGGCCGCAAAACTTAATTTTCAAAACTCGCTGACTTTTTGTGAACTAATTTGCAATTTTCCCTGACCATGAACATTTAAAAACCAAAATTATAATCTTGTAACATTTTTAACATAGAAACTAATTGAAAAAAAATTGGGGAAAAATTTTAAAAAATGGCAATGATTTCAGTCAAATTAAAGTGAATCCCTTAAAATCATTGAAATCCTCGGAAATCTCATAAAAACCCTTGGAATCTTGTAAAATATCATAAAATCGGATAGGCTATGTAAAATCCTTCCATAAGTTCCTAAATTGTTTATACAACCACATGAATGTTGTTTGAAACCTTGTCAATCCAACTTTTTTAAATCTCTTGAAAATGCCTTCTAATCTTTTTAAATACCCTCAAATATTTCATATCCTTTGAAATCTCTTAAAACTTCGTAACGCTTTTAAAAATTCCTTAGTATCTTTTAAAATACCCTAAAATATTTCATAATTCCTT
>CAKNWW010342109.1:0-11090 GCA_932074435.1 Andricus kollari | reverse complement strand
CCCCCCCCCCCCCGAAGATTTCTTTTCCCCGGAATTCGAGTACAAACCGACCCCGGGGCAACAAGAAGGACAGAAAAAGAATCCTAAAGCCGCGAATAGTGAGAAAACAGATCAGGTTTCCGCGGTATCAACCGATAAAAATAGCAAAGGCAGACAGCTGCTTAACCAACAGCCAAAGCCGAAAAGCAAAAGTCCCGATGGAGCCAAAATGGCCCCTCAAAGTCCCTCTAGGGAGGGGGGGTGGTCAGCAGAGCACAAACGCTCCTGCTGATATCAGTACCTTAAACCCAACCCTTAGAGACCCAAATCAAATCGTTTGCTTCAACTGCAAAACAAGCAGGGCACTTTCAAAAAGGATGCGCCTCGCCCAGAAAGTTAGTTTGCTACGTATACCGAGGGTTTTTCTGCCATTAAATCGCGGTGCGCAAACTCTTGCGGGAACGAACTCTTGGGATTAGGGGGTGGTTTGTTTTCTTTAGTGTCTGCCCACTCATTCTCCCAACCTCTACCAAGTCGCGAGAGATCGTCAAAAGATCGGTAATGAGAGCGGCGAATTACCCTATGGAATTCTGGTCTGATTCCCCTATGAGCCCAATCTAACCTCTCCACCGTCGGTATATTATTATCGAGCAAGTTGATTAGTCCCTCTAAGTTCGTCAGGAAATCGTCTATACGATCGTTTTTCCCTTGGATCCTAGAATAGATTTGTTCACGGACGCGTCTCTCAAAATCGGCATCCCCAAAACGATATATAAAAGCTTTTTTAAATTGTTCCCAATTCGCGAACTTAAGGTCATGTTTTTTGAACGATTTGAACGCGGATCCCTCCAGTAATACTGGCATGGCTAACAAAAGCTCTTCGTCGGAGACTTAAGTAAGCCTGGTTCGGCCCTCAACACGCATTAGATAGTCCTCGGCACTGGACTTACAACTCCCGTCAAAATTAATCTTCCAATTTAAAACAATTTTACCCAAATCCCTTCTGCTATTCTTACGGTGAGGTGAAGGGGTAGCGCGAGCTAGTCGGTCGTAATCGGCACTCTCGCGGTTAAATTTCCCATAAAGTTCAAACCTACGCTCTCTTGGAAGTCCTTAGCCCATCGAATCTCCGAAGCCTTTGGAGGAGCACCTCGGCGGCGGGGGGGGGGGGGGGGTCACCTTCTTGATGTATTAATCTATCAAGTGTTGCACTGTTACGTGATGTCAATCTCTCGAAACGAAAGTGGCGTAATTCTTTAGCGCGACCTCCTACATTTTCGGAGTAAGTAGAATCTTCCATTCTGATAGTCTCGGCGAGAATATTTCTTTGGGGTGTGAGCGTCAAAATAATACCGGTTCAGACTTCATGGCGCTCCGCCTGTGTGATTGAGACTCCCGGACGATGAAGCGAGTTCAGATTCGACTGGGTTGCAAGTGAATTTCAAGTAATATGAGGAGCACCAGTTATATTTAAGGAACTATACCGAGTCGCGCTTGGGAAACTCGGGGTGTCTCGGCGATTATTTTCCATATGAGTGTCTTGTGGAACGCTAGGTAGATCTAACGAACCAGTTTGAGCTGCTTCCGTTAGTCCTAGGCTATCTCGTCGGATTTTTTCTGTAAGGATGCTATGGGTATTGCTTGGCAAATCTAGTGTGTTTCTGCGGGTATTCTCAGGAAATCTAAAAGCATCCGGAATCGGGAAATCATTGTCCAAGAGGAGAGAAGACCGATCTGCGATTGGGAAGGGGCCCGGTAATCAGTAAAAATTAGCGTGAATAAATGAAAGTCCTACATTTCCGGGGTTAATACGAGTTGGCAGAGTCATTACGCTTTCGCGGGGTGTCATGATTGTTACAGTAGACTGTGTAGTTGTCGCGATTTCTAAGCGGTTTCGTGGATGCACTACACCTGTAGTTAAGTTCGTAGTACTCGTGGTCGTGACGATGCCTTCTATTGTTAATGTCACTGGGCTAGAGATGTCCGCCGAAGCCAATGGACCATCAGAAGGTAGCTCATCCTCGTCCTGATCGGTCGCCTCGGTAGTTATGGAGGTAACATCCGTTGCATGTGATGATTTTGAAATTTAACGGTTCAAATAAATAATCAACAATGATAAAAAAGTTTACATCGCCAAATGTAAATAAGAGGAATTTTATGTGTAGGATCTAGGGCTCTCCGAGCTGCCACATCCGAATGTAAATATGGCCCAGCAGATCACTCAGGCGCTCTAAGCGGCCCAAAGGGTAAGGGGTACACGTCTTTTGAAAAATAAGTCCTACTCCAAAATTTACGTTTCACTCGCTTTCAATTCCGACCCAATTTTTAATTTAATTCGATTGTATTAATTCAACTTGATTCAATCATTGGATTTAAAATCTCTAATTCCGCTTCACTAATTTACATATTAAATTGAAACCTAAACCGAATTCAAATCAATTAATTCAGAACCATATTTCGAATCGTTAAAAGTGGCTTTCTGATTATAAATCGTTAGACTTTGATGCCTAAATCAAATCCTGATTGAAACGGTTAATTGAAATCCATCATTCGAATAATTAAATCTGAGTTTTAAACTCAAATCTTTAGTCTGAAAGAGAAAATCAATTTATAATTTAAACACTTAAACCTAAATAACTCAATTTAGTCAATTTAAATAATCAAATTAATTAGTTTATTCCTTCGCCCCACCTGAAAATCCGCAGGCCGAGGTAAAGGGGTGAAACGTGGTTGGGCATTTGAAAGATTGACAAATTTGACATTTTTACAACTGGAAAAAAAATTGTGGGCGCCAGCCAGGCTCGTTATCACACAAAAACCGATTATTACCAAAAAAAGGATGATCTACCTCGATATTTATTGGCGATTAACAATTTTGGATTATCTTCGGTATTTGTATTTACAACGATGTTAACGCTACCGCTAAAACTATTCGGAAATCACTAACGGACACCAAAAAAATAAATAATTTTAGCGCGGGAACCTTACGCACTGACTCGACTCTCACATAATTTTCAATGGCAAAAATTAAAATAAAAGGACTTGGAAAAAGAGGTCGAGCGAGGCAATGACTGGACTGGATCAAATCCCACAGGCCTGACTAGGATCCACCATTGCGTCGCTTACCGAGAACAAAAAAAATATTTACCTCTGACATCCTTCGTAGAATTTAACAATCCAAATCTCCAAAAAAACGTCAGAAAGATCCAATGATCTAAAGTAACATTCAATGGTCCAACGATCCAAAATATTATATGCAATGATTTAATTTTTAAACTCCAATATCATTTATAAGGTCCAAGTGGCTCCGGTTGCACCTCCATGACCGAGAACGAAAGTGACAGATTCATGCGACGCGCCAATTTACAAGACTGAGCGCAGCCTTTTTGGTAGTGCCCCACCTGTCTGCATCTAAGACAGGTGACCTCGCCTGAAACGCCGGATATGTTTTCTCGGAAATTTGTTTGTGAGGTGGAAGCAGCGGGCGTGGTCGAGCTCTACGGCTTCTCTCTCAATTGTACCTTGTTATTCTGAGTCTCGCTGTCTATCCCCTCACCGCCGCTTCCGCCTGTCCACGGGAACATTTTACGTTGTTTTCACAGACGAGACGGAATCTTGCTCGACAATGGCTGAGTAACTATTCTTTGTAGGATTAGGAGGTGGTTTGTATTCTTTAATGGCTGTCCACTCTTTCTCCCAACCTTTACCAAGTCGCGAGAGTTCGTCAAAAGATCGGTATTGAGGGCGGCGTATTACCCTATGGAATTCTGGTCTGAGTCCTCCATGAGCCCAATCTAAATGCTCCACCGTCGGCATATCATTTTCGAGCAAGATTCCGTCTTGTCTGTTAAAACAACATGAAATGTTCCCGTGGCCATTGCTATGGGTGGTATACACAAGCATATACGTATTTATATACCAGGGTTGAGTCGTCACGTCAGAGGATTGCCAGGGTTTTTGACACGCTAGAATAGTTACTTTTGGTTAATGAATAACAACCACCAGTTATCCCTATCACCATGGTTACCAGTGCTTCCTGCTCAGAGTCAACGCTGGGCCAGTCAGATTCTCACAAGACGCCGCCATCTTCTGTCCACCGCTAACGCCATATCACGGAGGCCTGACGTCACACGAGCAACCACGGCTCAGGTGTTACTGAACTCAACTTATCAGTAACCAGGGACGCCTGTTAAGCGCCATATTGCCAGGACATGTGACGTGACGATCCTCAAACTGTAATAAAGGGATCGGATACCTGATGAATGTGAGCTCATTTGTCGTCGAACGGTCTATCGGATGAATCTATCAACCAAGGAACGCAGCCATCATGGAGTTTCTGTTACCGAAAATTAAATTACGTAAATTGTACAACTCGGTAACCATGCACCGTCGTACCATTTTATATTTGACTAGGAATGTTGTTGTCTTGATTGTAACTATACTTGTATATATGTATATTTATAATGGCGATTAATTTTTCAACGCATCAACTAAAGACTTTTCTTGCGCATGCGCGTTGCCTTCTGGTCGAGTTTAGTTCAATTGTCACATTTAATGGAACGAAAATGTTCAGAATGAGTCTAAATCTTCTCGACTAAGGGTGCAAAAATCGATCCTTTTATTCCCTTATTTTCTTTCACCTGAACAAAATATGATTCGGTTAAAAATGTAGTAAAATCACTTGTTGCTAACTATTGGTTCGTGATTTGTTTATATAGTTGGTTAAATAATGGTTTTGAAGGACAGAAGATACCATGAAATGTTTGGTTAATACTTGGAAATTGAACAATTTATGTCGTTGTTGCGAAAAAAAGGTTCTTAGTTTCAGTTAGCAACTTTTTAGTTCAGAATTCCTACTATGCGCGCGGTAGTTTATGTTTTGCAAACCTTAATTCCGATGTCTTTTTTAGGATTTAGCTCGGAATATTGGTCTTGAAAACTTATAGTTAAAAATTGTCACGCGAATAGATTAATAGTTCTAGATAGTGGTTATTTCAGTTCGTAGTGTTCCTCGGTAGTTGTGGAGTGACTTAATGTTTGTGAACGCGCCTTCATGCGAGCACCCTTCGAGTTCACGGTGTTGGTGCGTCGCATGAATCTGTCACTTTCGTTCTTGGTCTTAGATTGTCGACACGTGCCACGTTTTCTTTCTGCATCACCGTGGAGCACATTTTTCTGTGGATCGAATCATTTTTTAATATTGATCGTTTGGAATTTTATTTGAACTATCACTGAGGAAGATGTCGAAGGTAAATCTTTTTTTATCGCGGCAAGCGACGCAATAAATGATCCGAAATAGGCTTGTGTGATTTGCTCCGATCCAACCAACGCCTCGCTTGACTCCTTTTTATGAGTGCTCTTACGTAAATTTCCGTTTGATTTTGTCGGTTAATTTTGTCAAGTCAGTGCGCAGGATTTTCTCCTTAATTTTTCGCGGTTAAATTACAGTTGTGATTGTCCGTTTTAATGGCCACATGTTCGGGAATCAAGCCACCGACCACGCGGTCGTTTTGCAGGATCTGCCAGTTTGAAATTGTAATAGTACTAACACCTTCCTTGTAAAAATTAAGCTACGCATATTTATTGAAAATTAAATTATACTCCTGTTAATAATCGGTCGTTGTGATTTCCAGAGATACCCCTGTGATACCTATCCTCATGCTGTCCTTATTTTCTTAATTTCAGGTTTCTTTTAGCTTTAAATAAAATTATAGGTTCCGTTTCTTTAAAATTGTTTTTTAAAGTTTCAAATACCCCATGTTGGGCGCCCCCTAACGAATTTTAGTAATCTCGGGAAAAGTAGAGTTTATACAGGCATATAACTATTAATATACGTATATCGATTGTATGGTACTGGGCGCCAGCCAGGGCCGTTGTTACGCGAGGTCAGTTAAAAGAAGGACATCCCAGCCTGGCAAATTTCGATTTTAAAACTCTAAGAAGAAAACGGAATATATAATTTTATATAAAGCTGAGAGAACCTGAAATGCCGAACGTAAGGATAGCATGCGTACGACGGTACATGGTTACCGAATTTTACGATAGACGTAATTTGACCTTTAGTAACGGGTTCTCCATGAATGCGTTATAGTGATTGAAAATAATAGTTATGTCTGGGCTGGGAAGGAAAGCCCAACATCATAAAGTAATCCCATGGAAGCATATCTTCTTTTGAGCGGAAGAAAGGACAGAAATCCTTCGCAAAGTTTTTTTTTCTGTTATAAGATTTATGAGTTCGTAGGATAATTGATCCCTCATTTTTCCTTTAAGCCTACCCCCTCGATATATCTTTTTACAATTTACTGCATTGAAAAGTTGAAAAGTGAACACGGCGACTACGACTCACGACAAGAAAAATAGGTTATGTGAGGTACTCTTCGATATTGACTCATGCGCACTAAGAGATTCCGTTCGGACGAAAGATACGTCAAATCATGTAGAAAACGACAGAGGTAATATACGTGCTAATATACGCGTAGAAAACGACGTATAATTTGTGGAGTATTATACGTTACCAACCCTGATGGCATTACAGGTTGAAGGAAGATAGCGCCGTCTTGTGAGAATCTGACTGGCCCAGCGTTGACTCTCAGCTGAAAGCGGTAAACATGATGATCGTTAGGTGGTGGATAGTGGATAGTTACTAGTGGTTGTTGTTTATTCCAAAATAACTATTCCCGCGTGCCAGAAACCCTGCCAATCCTTTGACGTTGCGTCTCAGCCCTAAGTGCCATGGAGTCGTTAATGGCGAGTTTGTCGTGACGACACGTCTCGGTGACATGGTGTTGAAAGGCCAATAGAAGGTGGCGGTCTGGCACGATGTTAACCAGGCAGTGTATTCGAGGTCCGCTATTTCGGATGGAGATTGGTTACCACGGAGACGTGGGATGGTTGAACTATGGTTGGTGATAGGTACGTTAGCAACTCCTGGAAAACATCGGATTGAACGAGCCGTCCCTGGCTTCTGTTGTTGTCGTTGATCTCGGTTTGACAGGTGTAGGTTTATTTACATGAAACAAATATTTCGCGGAATAAATAATCTAAATTAACAATGTTTTTGGTGAGTGCCCTGGTCGTGGTGTGACTTTCGCTCTTGGTTACGTTTGTTTTTCCGCCCTTAATGGAATTTATGTGAAGTGACAGGTATGTTAAATTCATCCTTTCACAAAACATTAAAGTAATCATGAAAAATATTAGCTGTACTTCATTTTGCAATATATGAATAAACAATCCCAGAAATACGTGATGAGAATGTGTTCGTTAAAGCCGATGGAGCTTTGACAAAAGAGAATTCACAATCACCAAATGACAGTTGTCGATGCTGAGTATCCAGGACCCACCCCGCCGCCGACCAACCGCAACGAGCCGCTCTCGTGCGAATCCCGGTTTTCTATAAGGAGCCATGATACGTTTTGCCGCCGGTGAACATCACGAGCCGCGACCGACGGTCCAGTCCACGTAAACTGCTTCAATACGCCACCGCGTCTAAGAGCCTTACATGTCCCACCCCGAATCGAGCTACCTTCGCCAATTTCGCTTCTCGAAATACGGCCCTCTGCGCGTTCGGGGTCCCATTGTATCGCCGAAGAAGTCCGGGCCGTATCTCCACAACTTCCGGCGGATTCCCCTGCTCCCGCCGGTCTAAAAGACCCGGTAGTATCGACTCCTCAAGCTGTAATCGTCGCCCCCGACATCGCGGATGTCGGATTTTGATTTCTACAAAAAAACATGCGCAGGCTACCATCCGCGTATATGGGGCAGATAACAAAAATTTTTCTTTTTTGGTGAAAAAATAATCTTCCTGGTGAAAAATTAATTTTATTCATAGACGAAAATTGATCTTTTTAGTTAAAAATACTGTTCATAGAATACGAATTCCTTTATTTAAAAATTAAACTATTCTGAATAGATTTATTTCTCACTAAGAACTAAATTATTTTATTTAAATTTGAAAATCTCTGTATTTTGTTGAAAAATCGTCTTTGTTGGTAGAAAATTAATCTTCTTGATTGAAAAATCACCTTCTTCGCTGAAACACAAATATTAAGTTAAGAATTCCTTTTTTTCTGTGAAGATTTGTAATTTGAATTAAAAATTCATTTCGCAAGTAAATTATAAGGGATTTTTCAGGATTCAAAGGAATTTCAAGAGATTCGTAGGATTTCAATAAACGACAAGTAATAGTACATGTTCAAACAATATAATTCATTAAATTCATCCTTCACCGTGATATGCGTATATCTTATGTATTATATTTGTTTAATAGTGATTTAAACAGTTGATATTAATATCTCAAAAAAGAGATTACGAAATATTTGACAATATACCCACTAATTATAGGAGATTACTTGTGATTATATGGAATTATTATTAAAAATGACCAGATTACAATATCGATTAAGGCTATTTAATGATTTTTAAATAAGCTATTTCCCAATCTTCAGGAGGCCTGGTAGAAAAAGGTAAATTCTTTTCAAGTCCCACTATTTTCTGATCAAAATACAGCATTGCCATATATCTTTTTCCTTTGGGAATAAATCCAAAAATTTCTGAAAAGCTCGCTTGGCCTTGGTAAGTGCCTTCTGGTACATCAGTTTCCGTGCTTCCATCCTTATATTTCAAACCGTTAATTTTAGGAATATTGACTGATGTCCGCGAAACTTTACCCGTCTTGGTTGTTAGACCAGTTGCAAATTCTGCAAATTCTGCAAGTCAGAGAAAAATAGAAATGGGTAAGTTTTTTAATTTCAATAGGAATAAATAAGTCGAATTTTATATTCTACTTCTGCCTTTCCTACAAGGATAAATTGTTTGATGTAATATTTTAACCACATATTCTAAAGGACTATGTCCAAACCAGTTCAGACACAGTGGTGCGCCTGCTTTCGGTTCATCATGAGTACAATCCCGGTGGCGAGTTACTCCTTCCCAGGTGCATAAAATGCAGCATATTTCCAATGATTGAAAAAAAAACAAGACCATTTAAAAAAGGGCTTTAAGCGGGCCTGTATTTAGCTCTTTAGAATATGTGCTTGCAAAATAACATCAAACAATTCATCCTCGTAGAAGAAAAGTTGTCATTTGTAATACACGGACTAAAAATCAAGCCCTAGGAAGCACCTTAGATGTCTCTATTTGAAGTGAAAAGGGGAAAAGGGAATAGAAGAAAAAAAAGAAGGAAAGAACACAACCTTCTAGTCCTCCTTTTTTAAAAGAAGAAGTAATGATCAATAAGGAGAAAGAAAGAAAAGTTAAAAGAGAATGGAAAGAAAGAAGAAGAAAGAGAATTAAAAATTCGAATATCGTTTTCAGGAAATCCTACTCGGGATCTTAATTCTCTAAGCGGAAATGGAAGTGGATCAATATTATAATTTAGGGAATCCTTATGTATGTGTATGTATGAAATGTATGTGAAATGTATGCATCTGTGAAATGATTTCTCGTCTGGTTGCTCCGTTACTATCTCCGATGATAATACAGATTTTTATTAAAAATTGATTTGTATATTACAGCTTGCACAATAAAGCGTGTTTCAGAAAAAGCATTCTTCCTCTGATCTCTCTGTAGCTAAGTAGTTAGAGCACCTGACCGGAAATCAGCTGACCTGCTGTTCGAATCCCAGCGGAGTGAAAGGAGTAGATCTTTTTTCAGAATAAATTTAATTTCAAAAAGAATAATCCAACATCAAGCAGCTTTAATCTCTATTATTATTCGTTTGATACATGATTTATAAGAAATACTCTCATCGAATATTTACATTTATTAAGACGTGATATAGTAATTTGTCGCCCGCCAACGTACTACCAAATTTTAAGAGATAATTAAACTTTTCTTTCACGTGACGTTTTGGGTGATTTTTTGTCAAAAAAAAAACCAAAAACTTATCAGACATTAAGAATAATTAGCGCACAAACATATCACTTAAATAAGCATTGTTAAATATTTTTCCTTTTATATTTTTATAATAATAAAATAAACCGGTCCGATTTGAATTGTTGTTGAGTTGCAGTGAACACGCGATTTTCAAATCAAACTTCGCTCGTGCCACGATTCCGGGCAATGAGAGCGTGGAACAAGTACCATGTTCTGATTGACTTCGCTCACACCTGGCTGGTAGCCAACCAACATCTATTCCCACTCTAGCGCACCCCGCTTACGCGAACGCCGCGCGGGTTGGCTTGCGCGCGTCACAGCAGCGACCAACCGCAAGCCATCCCCCACCACGTCCTACACAAATGGCGCGCGCTGCCCAGTGGATCACGCATAAATATCGGTGATCCCACACCACAAAATCATTCGCCAGCCGGCAGCCTTAGACGGTGCTTCGACGATCAACGGAAAATTCAGCAAGCAGCCGACATTGATCGACTGGAGAACACTCGCCAACATATCTACGTTGGATACTATCTCACTTATCAAGGAAGCGCACTGCAACAGCGCCAAGGTGGCTCGAGCCTCTAAACGGCTAGGTGGCCGCTTCGGCTGTGCAGCAATCCGAACCCCCTCCCAGCATTACGGATTACGGGTACGAACCCGTTTACGTTCTGCGACGCATTCTCATCGTTCGGCCTGATTTCTTTTGATTTATAAAATAAAGGTTTCATAGGAATATTTTCTGGTTTATTTCGCAATAAGCACACTCACAGGAGACCTTCAGAGTTGCCGCCTAGCGGGGACCTAATCCTGGTCAATAAACAGCACACTCACCGGAGACCTCCATAGTTGCCGCCTAGCAGGGACCTAGCCCCACATCACCTATACTACTCATTAGTTGTACTTTTCCCTTCCATTCTCGAAACTTGTATGCCCCCTCACCTGCCCTATTTCTGAACGCGATAGCCATTTAAGAGTAACTAGCTTCTTTCGCAAATCGGTGGACCACAAATTATAGATGCTTTAGTTAACACCTCATATTTTTTATTATTCGTCTTCGTCAGAATAATCTTGCAAAACTAGTATTAGCGATATATTTTCAGCGGGTGGTTTTATTATTTCTTGATATTTTGCAGGGGCTTGTGCGATAGAGCCTGTAGGAATCAGCGTAACAAAAAATGTGGGGTAATACGCTTCTCTAAGATGGACGCATTGGGCCCAAAATTGGCACCCTTCTT
>CAKNWW010342095.1:0-16797 GCA_932074435.1 Andricus kollari | reverse complement strand
ATCCCTCTTTCTCTATTTCTCGCGAGGCTGACTAGATTTTGCTTTTCAACGTCGAATTTCATGTTTATTGGTAACAAAAACCAATGTACAACTCGATTATTAGGTCAATAGTGGTATATTTTGTCCTCAAAAACTAGATTTATTCAAAAAAATGCAAGTTATCTATTAAAGAATGCTAAAGATTGATTAATTTTAATAAATATCAAGAAAAAATACATAAATAAAAATTAAAATAAATGTTCCTTAGCTGAGAATCGAACCCAAAGAGCACATTGATCGGGTTGTCAGACGACACGATACGAACAAAAACAAAAAAAGGTTAAAAAATCTCGGCTCGGAAAATTTGTAAAATTTCAAACGACTTCGAACGATAACGAGAATCGCATCGTTAATACACAATTATTATTGATATAACTATATACACTTAGAGTATAAATGATGAAAACATTATTGTTTCTCAATTAAAACTCAAAAACCAGCAGAAAGTATTTTAAAAATTATTAAATAATGTTTCCATAGCAATTGATTGCTACTCATTGAATTAGTAAGTCGGCGCTACTAAGCAGATTAGTAGAATACCCTTACTAATTCATTTAGTAACATAAATCTAACCATTTCATTTAGTAGAAACTGATAAAATTACTAATTTAACAGTCAGACACAATGCTACTAATTGAATTAGTAAAATGTCTACTAACTCAGATTTAAAGAGTATATGGTCCTAAATTTAATAGTAAATGATCAATTATCTACTATTAATGCCATTAAGTAATTGACAATTTTTTTTAATTGCAAGAAAACAAACACATGCATAAGGCGCAATTTTTTTTTTATTTCCGGGAATTTCGCAATTAAAATGTAAAATTAATAATAATGCAAAACTTCTGCATTTCCTAGTATCTACAATCTGATATAAAATAAAAGAAAAGCCAGGATAATATTTTGCATAATTGATGAAAATTCATACCTTAGCTTCAGATTAATATAGAATATTTTTTACAATATATAGACAACTAATGTTTGAATTAAAAAATACCAATTTCTAACGAAAAACGCTAGCATAAGCCAAAATCGATCAAAGTGTTTACCTTCATTTAAATGTAATTATTTTTTACTACAAAAAAACAGGTTCTGTATATAAAACGCCAACATAACCTAAAATTGTTGCAAATGGCAAATTTTCTTTAATATAATTTTCAAAAATTCAAATGATCAATTTCCGACGGAAAACGCTAACATAACATATCAAAAAATTATTCCAAATTATAAATATTGTTTGAAATTTAATTATATTTAAAAAATAACTGATTTCCCCTGAACATCGCTGAAATAACCTTAAATTGTTCCCAAATTAAAAATCTTTGTTCAAATCTATGTCGATATTTTCGTTGAAAGCCGTGGCATAACCTACAATTGTATAAAAATTAAATATCTTTTTTAAAATCTAATGATTTTTCTAAAAAAAATATCGATTTGATATATAAAAGGCCAACATAACTAGCATAATAAAAAATTGCAAAAAAATTCTAAATCTTTTCGAAATTATAATGGCTTTTGTTTAAAAATATCAAACTTGGATTTAAAACTCCAACGTTACCTAAAACTGTTAGAGGATTATAAATCTTCTTTGAAATCTAATGATTTTTAAATAAAAATTTCAGTTTCAGACAAAAAACACTAACACAATCCAAAATTATTGAGAGATTATAAATCCTGTTCAAATTATAATAATTTTTGTTAAAAAGTACAAATTTTCGATGTAAAATAGCAACGTAGCCTAAAATTGTTAAGCAATTATGAAACTTCTTTCAAATCTATATATAATAAAATACATATTAAATAAAAATTTCATTTTCCAACGAAAAACACTTATACAATGTGAAATAGTTCAAGCTTGTAAATTTGATTGTTTTAAACAAAAATTGTTGGATTTAAATGTGATTCAACCAAATAGTTGAATTTTCAACCAAAAAAAGATTAAAATTTTAATCCAAACAGATGCATTATAGTTTTAAAAAAAGATGAAATTTCCACTGAAACAGATGAATTTTCAACAAAAAGAGGTTTTTCAGCCGAGAAAGGAAAAATCGTAGGCAAATTATAATTTGAAGAGAAAAATAATTTCTAAACAAAAAATAAAAAATTGATTGCGCATGTTTCTATGTTTATTTGCTTTAAGGTTATAAAGATATAATTTTCCTAGGTTTCGCAAAAATAAAACTCAAAACGATTTCTGAAGATTTTAAATGTGTCGCAGAAGTAACTAGAAAATTTCGGAGACTTTTTTTATCTTACAAGATTTTACAAATTTGAGTAAGTTTAAAAAATATTAAAGACTTTTTGATGCTTGGAAAATTTTTAAAAATATTTTACTAATCTTCCGTATTGGTTTTTGAAAATTTCGGAAATCTTTTTCAATGTTTTAACATCTTTTTTAATATTCTCTTAAAACTAATTATTCAAAGTAATGAATCACTTTATATATCACAGGAGTACTACAATTTTTTTGGTATTATTTTGAAGAGTTTTCTAATTTTCAATTTTCAAATTTTTTTTCAACTTTCGAATATATTTTTAACTTATTCACACTTTTCCTAAAACTTTATAAAAATTCTGCAAAATTGAAAAAATTGCCTTAAAATATTGCAAATTCTTTTTCAAGAAAGATTGAAATCTTGAAAGCTTAAAATTAGTATTTTAAAATAACTCCTAAATCATTTTTAATTTTCCCAGAAATTTAATTGTCGGCACCAGTAATTTTTTTGTTACCGGTACTGAAAATGTATTTTTTCGTAAATTAAGATATTCTAATTTTTGCCCATAATTTTATTTTTCTCATCTCTCTGAAAGTGTGAAAAAGTATGCAAATTTAGGTGTGATAGCATAATGTGAAGAACAGATTTATTTAATTGATATTTTTAAAAATTTACATTTAAAATGTTATTTTATCATCAATCATGTTTAAAATCATTCAGAAATCAATTATATCATGAAATAAAATTACTTGTAAATTTTATTTGATTAAATTTATGGGGCGGAAAATTCTTAATCATTATTTTTAGACAAATAAATAATTATAGTGTCATTTTATATCAAAGTGTTATGAATAGAATCCTTTAGTCAGTTTAAACTTTTTTTTTTCAAAAAATTAAGAACGTAATTGTTGCCCTTATCATTAAAGAATCATTTAAAATTTAAACTTTTTCTTCTAAAACCTAATTTTTAGAATTAAAATTCCTAATTCGAAAATTTCGATTAAAAAAATTCCAGAATATTCAAAATAACAAATTGAAAACAGCCATTTGAGGCCATTTCACGTAGTATGCAACCAATCATGTATTCTACATCAATGCGTGCGTGATTTTCGAGAATTTAGTTCCACCAATTTTTTTTAGATAATATCATTAGTTTTTTAATTAAATGTGTTCAGGGAAAACGTTTTTGGTAATAAAAATTGAATTTGTTAAGGGTAAAACGTTGTTTTCCAGGATAGAAAATCTTCTGATTCAGCGGGGGCTATTTCTCGTAGCAATAATAGGGCAAAAACGACAGTGAATTATGGCAGGAATGTAACACGGGGATTTTCCGCGGAAAAACATCTGTAATTAATGGGTTTACTGGTGAAGCTTGCAAAGCTCGTCCGGCACCTTTCTTGCATCATAAATGTATAACTTGTAATATACAAACTGCCCCAATTATTTTAGTAACACAATATCTTCTGCGTTATAGGTTATTTTGTGGCTACTCAATCCATGTTTAGATATTTTTTGCAATTTAAAATTAAATTAAGCGACAAAAATTTCATAAGTTATATTCAAATAAACTTGTTATTCGTAATTTATTTACTCTCAGTTTCGTGGTTTAAAACCAATAAATATTGTTTATCTAAATGAACTACATAATAACTAAACCAAAATTTTTTGCAACAGTTTACTTTATTTGATGAAAACTTTATTCGGAATAAAAGTGAGTCATTCCTTCGAATTAACAAATTGTTACAACAGTTTTTAGGACATTTTTCTTTTTCTTCCACATGTTCAAAATATCATAAGAAAATTAGTCAAATTTTCATCATCTGTTTACTTTCAAAATTGGTTAACCACTAATACCAAAAAAGAAAAATTCAACGTAGCATATTTGATATTTTATTTCAATTCTACCTGCTTTAATTTGAGCCATGCGAAAATCAGATTAAAGAAAAGCTTTCAGCATATGGATCTAAAGAACCGAATTTTCCTCATTCTTCTTATTTTTTAACCACTGATATCAAAAAATGAAAACAACAACATAGCAAATGTTATTTTTCATCTGATTTCTACAGGCTCAAAAGATTCAATTTAAATTATACCCGAAAAAAATCGAACCAAAAGAAAAGCTTACAGCGTATGGGTCTAAGAAACTAGATTTCCTAATTTTCCTTATTTTTTAAGTGCTTATATAAGAGAAGAAGAATGTAGCATATCAAATTTTACTTTTCATCCCAATTCTATGTGCTTCAATTTGAGCCATAACCGTAAAAAATCGAACTAAAAGAAAAGCTTACAGCATATCGGTCTAAAAACTAAATTGTTCTAACTTTTCTGAATTTTAAGTGCTGATATAAGAAAAAAATGTAACATATCAAATTGTACTTTTTATCTCAATTCTACATGCTTCAATTCGAGTCATCCACAAAAAAAATCAGACTAAAGGAAAAACTTCCGGCAAAGGGGTCTTAATAGCCAAATTGTCTTCATTTTCCTTTTTTTAAACCACTATTATCAAAAACAGAAAACCATAAGTAATATAAAAAATAAAAACGTGGCATAGCAAATTTTATTTATTATCTAAATTTCACCTGCTTTAATTTGAGCCATTCCCATAGAAACTCGGATTAAAAGAAAAGGTTCCAGTATGGGGGTCTGGATACAAGTAAAATTTGCTGTGTTGAATTTTTCTTTTCTTACATCAGTGGTTAAAAAGTAAGACAAATAAGGAAAATTGGGTTATTCAGACCCCGACACTAAAAGATTTTTTTTTCTGAGATTGCTCAAAGTGAAGCTTTTGAGCATATAGAATTCCGATAAAAAAAAACGTTTTTTATGTTATGGATTTCTTTTTTATTTTCAGTGGTTGAAAATTTAGAAAAATAAGGAAAATTTGGCTATTTAGAGCCCTATGCTGGAAGCTTTTCATTTAGTTTAATTTTCTTTCAAGATTGCTTAAATTAAAGCATGTAGAATTGACATAAAAAGTAAAATTTGCTATATTCCAATATTCTTTTCTGATATCAAAAGTTAAAGAATAAGATCAATTAGGACAATATAGTTTCTTAGACCCCTATGCCGGAAGCTTTTCTTTTAGTCTGATTTTATTCGGGGATGGCTTAAATTGAAGCTCGACATAATTGAGACAATAAAAAATACAATTTGATATTTTATGGTTTTCTTTTCTTTATATCATTGGTTAAAACATAAGTGAAAGCAAAAAATAAGACAAATTTGAGTATTCAGTAATATGTGCTGGAAGCTTTTCTTTTAGTCCGATTTTTTTCGGGAATGCTTCAAATTAAAGCATGTCAATTCTAGATAATTGAATCTAAGCCATCCCAGTAGAAAATAGGACTAAAAGAAAAGCTTCTAGCATTATACATGCTAAGATCCTCAGTTTGAGTCAACCCGAAAAAAGAGCTAAAAGTAAAACTTCCAGAATGGGGGTCTAAATAACCAAATTTTCTTCATTTTTCTTATTTCTTATCGAATGGTAAAAATTATGACAGAGAAAATTGTATTTATTATCGCAATTCTACGTGCCAGGAGCTTCAGTCTGAGCCATGACAAAAGAAAATTGGACAAAAAGAAAAGGTTAGAGGATAGGAATCATCTCATTCCTTTCATTTCTCAATTCTTAGCACGAGATTATAAGGGTTTCATACGAAACCGCAAAAAATTAAAAAAATTCGCAAGCACCTTCAAAATATCACAAAAAATTTGCAGTGTGGATGGTGGTGTGGATGCCTACTCGGAACACACACACACAAATATACATGCATACTTACATTCAGATTTATATATAGATTTTGTACTAATGAGTAGTAATAGAATTTAAAATTCAAAAGATAAGTAGATTTGAAAGTACCAACTATTCTAAAAAGACTCGAGCAACTCGTAAAGTATGTTTTAATGAGTATTTTCAGAACGAGGCAAGTTCTCAAAAATATTCTGATAGAAAAAATTTAGTTTTCAATAACTGAAATGATTTTTGCAAGAAAAATAATAAAAAAGTGATAATAGATAAGGGAAGATAGAAATATTGGAATTGTAAAAAAAGTGGACAGAAAATGACAGAATTGTTCGAAATAATGATGGGATAAGAAAATCATAAAATGGGCTAGGGGAAAATATTATTAAACAGACAGTAGATTAGAATTTTTTGTCGGTTATTTAAAAACAATGACATATTTTGGATAAAAGGGCCGTTTGCAAATAATTGAGGAATGTAGACTTTGCTTTTTTCTAAATTATCATAACCAGCTAAAGTACCTTTTTTATAATAACTTTTCGTGACTACAAACGAACGATTTATTTAAGACCACTCATAACCTCATATGGAAGTATATAAAATTATATATTATGCACAAATAAACTTGACACAGCAAAAATCTTTGCTTAAAATTTCATTGAAATCGCTTGATACCTTTCGGAAATTATATTTAAATTCTCTTCAAAATAAATTGAATTAATCCCCTAAAGTTCTTTAAAAATCCCTTGGAATTTGTGAAAATCCTTAAAAAGTCCTTCAAATACTTGAAAGAATTCTTTGACTTTCATGTAAATTTTTTAAATGCCTTAAAATTCTTTAGAATCTTTAAAAATAACTTAAAATATTTAAAATCGTTGGAAAGATTTTTAATTTTTTCGTATCCCTTGAAAACCTTGAAATCCGTAAAAGATTAAAGTTCTCTAAAAAATGACCATTCAAATTTCGACAAATCTTTTGAAATATTTAAAATCATTGAAGATTCAATAACATTCTTTATACCTAGTAAATTGGTTGAGACACCTTAATATTACATGAAACTTTTGGAATCGCTAGAAATTCCTTAAAATTTGATTTGATTTACCTTCCAAGGTTCACTAGAAATCTTTAAAAATCCTCAAATATTCTTCGAAATCTCTTGAAATTTTCGGAAGCTTTTAAATTTCTATAGAATCTTAAAATATTTTAAAATCCAGTAAATTAGAGATCCTATAAAATACCTTACATCTTGTGGAATTCTTTGAAATCCGTTGAATACGAAATCCTATAAAATTCTTTCACATTTATTGAAACTTTGAAATCCCTTTGAATTCTTTGCAATCTTTTGAAAGAACGTAAACTTTTTAAAGTCCTCTGAAACATTGTAGCATTTCTTGATATCCCTCGATATTGTTGCAATCCAAAGAAATCCCTTGAAGTCTTAGGAATGGCTAGGAATCCCTTGAAATTTCATTTATTTTCCAAAGTTCTCTAGAAATCCTTTGAACTCCAGCTTAAAATCTTTGAAAATCGTACGAAATTATTTGAAATCCCTAAATATTCTTGAAATATCTAGAAATTCTTTGGAATTTGTAAAAATAGCTTAAAATATTTAAAATCTTTTAAAATCTCGTAAATCCTTTGAAATAATTGTAGATCATATGAAATCCCATAAATCTTGTAAAATTTTTTCAAAATCTCCTAAATTTCTATGCAATCTTTCAAAACGTATGAATATATAATCGTAAAAATGTATGAAAATAAGTATAAATAATTTGAAATATCTTGATTATAAATTCCAATGAACTTGTTTATTCAAGTTTTCTAGAAAAAACTGTTCAAATCTCCAGAAATCTCTAAAATTCTTCGAAATCTTTTTAATTCTTGAAGATTCAATGAAGTCTTTTCGATCTTTTGAAAATCCTACAAAATTCTTTGAAATTCCTTGATATATTTGAAATGTCTTGAAATTCTATGGAATTTGTGAAAATAGCTTGAAATATTTTAAATATTTGAAAATAACGTAAACTCTTTGAAATAATTGCAGGTAATATTAAATCCCTTAAATCTTGTGAAATCCTTTAAAATCTATTAAAATCTGTAGGAATGCTACACAATTCTTTGGCATCTCTTGAAATTTTGCGAATCCTTTAAAATTCTGTGGAATCTTTTAAAGCATATAAATACATAATCAAAAAAATTTATTAAAATAAGTAGAAATTATTCGAAATCCCTTGAATATGACTTCAATTGAACTTATTTATTAAATTTTTCTAAATAAAAAACTGTTTAAATCCATAACAATTTTACAAATCCTTTAAAATCTGCTGAATTTTCGGAGATTCAATAAAATCTTTTATATTTTTTAAAAGTCCTCAAAATACCTCGAAATCTATTGAAAGGTTTGGAATCTCTAGGAATCCCGTAAAATTTCATTTCATTTATGTCCCAAAGTTCTCTAGAAATACTTTAGAGACCAGTTTAGGATCTTTGAAAATCCTACAAAATTCTTTGAAATCCCTTAAAATTTCTTAATTCTTTCGAATTTCTGTATAATTTGTTAAAATAGCTCACAATCTTTAATATTCCGTAAATTCTTTTAAATAATTAGAGATCACATAAAACTCTTTAATCTTTGAAATTCTTTGAAATGCCTTGAAATCTTCTGAAAAGTAACTTGGAAGATTCGAAATTTTCTTTTATATTTATGTTTTATGTTACAAGAAAAGAGAATGATTATGAAAGAGTTATAAGAGACGTGATATAGAATGGTGGGGCTCGTGGAAAGGGGACGGTGGCGTGTATGGGAGCGGCTGTATCCAAACTGACCCTTTCCCCAACAAACAGTATAAAAAACATAAGTTTGCTGGATAAGGAAGACTTTGGTAAATAAATTATGTCGGCATTTTTCGATGAAAACCTGTTTTCTATCAATGGTAGTATGAGGGGTGGGGATTTGCTAAGCTCAATCTTCTCCAAAGAAGGGATATACAAACAAGAGATTTCATCTCTAGTGCTGTCCATTTATATCCCTATTTGTCTTTCTTTTCCAGTAGAAATAAGTATTTCCACGAAGGCCTAAATAAACTGAAATATTTTAATTAATAGGATGATGTTTATGGAGCTTTATAAATCGATCTTTTGCTGTTTACTGGTGAAAATGGTGGGTTTATTTAAAAAAAATGCAGAGAACTTAGTGGAAGTTGAAGGGGCTTGATATAATTACGAGCAGATACGCCGCACGCCTAATCAAATGCTCTTGTATTAAGGGGATCGAGGATGCTTCTGGTGAACACAGATATTCGTAAGGAATTCAGAATACCTTGAATTATATCTCCTTTCCTTCTCCCTTAATAGAGAATCTCCTCCGCAGATCATAAAGCTACTATAGGGATCATCCCGCCGTTTTAGGTGTATAATAAAGTTAACATTTATACAAGCTCCGGTGGCTTTATTACGAATTTTCGGGTAACATCCACAACTCGTCCTCATAACTGTTTCAGGACGGTGATTATAAATTATTTTCACATTCATTTCCACTTCCACGTTTCCGAATTTCACGTTAGTTTTTGTTTAATTGTTGGGACTCTTAAAATGTCAAAAAAAAAGATAAACAACGTGAATTAGAAAAAGTAAAAGTGGAAGTGAAAAGTTACGTAATCGTCCCCCAGGATGAGATTGTACATATAGTCTCACCCTTGTGCACTCCCCGTGGTGACCATCGAGGTGGCACTCTCATGTACCGTTTTGAAGAGCAATCTTTTTAATTCCAAGGATACCGCTAGATGGTACTGATAGTGCGACGAAGTGCGCATGTGCGTCCTGAAATGCGCATGTGCACCTTTCATTTGAGGAAGCAGGGCTTGGAAACAATCGCTATCAGGGATTAGTAGATATACTCACTTTTATTCATTTGTAGTGTCCGGAGGTACCGCAGAATGGCGCTGATCCTAAACCTAAGTCTTCAAAACAATACACGGAAGTCCTTTCCTTACTGTATAATTTGTTTGTTTTTTTTAAGCTATTTATATGTGTGTGCATACGAACTCGCCCTGAAACAGGAGTGAGGACGAGTCGTGGACTGCTAAGTTTTCAAGACCGAGGTGACACAAATATTCGTCTCATAATTTAATTTTTTTTCAAGTTATATATTTTTGAATAAATAAAGAATTAAACCGAATCCAGTTAAAATCAGTAACATAGAAAAAACTAATGGTAAATTTTATTGCAGGTAATTTAGCAATATTACCTGTTGGTATAAGTAGAAGATAAATATTACCCTTAATAGGACGTAAACTGTCTGCTATTACCTGTTCGTGCGAGTAAACAGTAAATTTTATCCAAGTTTAGAGTAAGTGTTATTACACGCAGACACAAGGCATTATTTACCGTTTTCTTAGTTCTTTGCTATTTGAAAAGCGGTGCGCCCAGCTGAAAATTCCTGTACAGGGACCTTGGACGATCCTGGACATGTTTCTGGACACGATCCTGCACACGAACCTGCACAGGTAATCTTGACGAAACCTGTGAATGTTCGAGTATAGGTTCTTGTACAGGTTCCTTTGAGAAGTAAATTGAGGTGCGGAGTTCTGTACAGAAACACGTATGGGGTCCTTTACAGAAAGCTGCGGCGGAAAATCATGTCGCTTACAATTATAAAGTTGCTTTCCTTTTACTCCCTTGGAGATCGAACTAACTATCGAGAGAGCCAAGCCACTTGCGAATGAGCCACACGGAGAAAAATGGCTAGTCAGCCCATCCATGGAGTCTCAAAATTAGACGATTAGCTTTACTGTCCCAGAGTGTGAAGTTTACGATCCTGGAGTTTAAACCTGATTATCTCAGGAATTTTAGTTTGATTATTCTGGAATGTTAACTTAATCATATCAGGGGGTCAACTTTGTTATCTTTTGTCCTTCTTCTACCTACATATATATATTCCTTAGAGTAAGAGAGACGAGTGACGGAAATTAAATTAATAAATGAAACCTGCAAACATGAAAATTGATATAAAATCCATCAATTCTGAAAGCATTTTTATTATTTTTGAAGAGTAGGATGACTGAGACATGATTGTATATGTATACAAACTTTGACACCATATTACTTTGAGCACGAGAGGCTAAGAAGACGGCGTAACTGCACTGAATTAAAACCTTAATACTGGAAAATTCAGAAAACAATATAAATGCGTATTACTAATCTCGCAAGTCTTGTTTCTTTATCAACGAATTACGAAATTCTGAGTACATTTTCGGTCGAAAATCTTCAGAATACGCACTAATTAATGAGTGACGCCTTTGTTCTTAATCCCTCGGAAGTATCGAATTTGACGTTCAAAATTAGAACGAAAACCACTCAACCCAGTCTCCAATATGTTCTCCACATTATATTCACTCTCGACACATGTTTGAAGTATCAACAGATGGTTTAAACTAATTAAAAGTGATGTATAACACGGCAAACGTGACACCGAATATCAGTCGCTCCAAAACTGCGTTTCGGGTGTCGGGTGTGTTCACTCGGCGTTCGGTAGAGGTCGTGACACAGCCACTTCTGTTTGACATTCTGGAGTGTCGATTCGACTATACTGATAGTGAGTCTGAATCACCTATGGATATTCAAACAGACTATAGAATTATGGTCTGTCTGACTATGAAGAAAAAATTGGGGATGGTACTTGAGACTGTCTAGGTTATCAAACTGACCATCTAAATTTTGACCCTTCAAGTTTGACTATCCATTTTTCTCCGTGCACCCTCACGGATCAGTTTCTATGCAGGCTTACGTATAGGATATGAACCCATGTCTCAAATCACTCTGTAAGGAACCTGGACAGGATCATTTAAAGGTTAGCTTGCATACAGGTTACTTTGCAGGATCATTTACAGTTTCCTTTGCCAAATTCCTGTACAAGAACCGTCAAGATTACCTGTAAAGATTCGTGTGCTGCCTCGTGTCCAGGAAAACGTTCAGGATCCTCCGAGGTTCTTGTACAGGAATTTTCAGCTGGGTGTTTCTTTATTTTTACACCCAAATGCCACATGTATAAATGGAATTCCGAAAATAGTGTTTTAAACTAACACATCAGAACTGCATTATCAAGGACTAAAATAATGCGAATGGCAGACGTCGCCGTAACGTCTCTAGCGCCCCTAGCGGCCGCATCTGTTACTCGCCGTACACAACATATTATTTGCAACGTTGGGGGTGAAAGAAATCACACGCTTGTTTTATCTTTAGTGAGACTGTTTTAGATATAAGCATGTGACGTGTTGCTGGATGCAAGCAGATGTCAAATTATCCAGGCCTTCGAGGTAAACATTGACAATTACCCTCATCACGTGGTAAACTAAGAAAAATACCCGAGCTGTTAGAATAAAGGTTACCCACTTGGGGTAATTTTTGTTTCAGGTAAGTTTTACCCTAAAATTCGGGTAAAGGATTTTTTCCTATGCAAGTTCTACACTTGAGGTCGCAGAATCTCTTGGGGACGAAATATGTTCTTCACGATAGACTTGGATTGAGTTCAACCCAAAAGGGATTGCATCTCTCTCTTTTCATCTGAAATAATTGCAGTGATATCTCATGATTATTTTAGGATCAAAAACAAAAAAGCTAGAGAGATTCTTTAATAAAATTAATGTTTTTCAGGTTATTATGTATATTTTCGTAAAAATAACTCCAAAGCGGTGCCTTTATAGATTAAACTCATGTCTAAAGATTAAATATCTTTGGACATTGCGGACTTATTAGGATTTTCGAAAGCGTATGAAAAGTTGCAGTTTTTATCCGTTTTTAAAATATGTCTTCACTTCAAAAAATAATACTTTGAATCCATATAAAAAATGGTCACAGCAGACCTAATTAGAAGAAAATTAAAAAACAAGATAGCATACGTATATCTGATATGACCGAACTTATATCGTGTTGAAAAAAACCCACTTTTAAGAGAGTTCGTTAGAAGTTTTTTTTAAATATCGCCTTTTTGATGAAATTCGCGTCAAAAGTTGTTGTTACAATAATAAAAGTACACAAATCTAAAAAGCTTTAATATTTCCTGCAATATATCCATAAATATGGGTTTAATTATAAAAGTTGATACCCTCGATTTTTATGGATATATTTCAGGAATTCGTCAAGTTTTTAAAATTTATATGTTTTTTATGTACTTTTATTATTATAAAAACTACTTTAAATCTAAATTGCAGCAGAAGCTCGATATTAAGAAAAAACTTAACTTTTAACGCACGTTCATAAAAGTGTGTATTTTTCAACACGCTATTTTATTTCATTTTTTTAGATTTGCTGGAATTTTAGTCTGCTTTAACCCATATTATAAATATTTTTATTTACAGTGCATAAAAAAAATGTTGTTGTATACAAACTAAAACTAAATTCTTTTTTGACGAAATTTTCAGAAAATTATAACTTCTTCTAAAATTTTAATAGATCCCGGATGTCCAAAGATATTTCACGCTTAGGTACTTTTTTCTATTCTAAATTACCGAGTTTAGGCTAAAAAGCATCGCTTTTTAGCAGCTTTTGCGAAAGTATACATAATAACCTAAAAATAAAAATTAAGGTAATTTAATAATCCCTCCAGAGATTTTTTTTTGGTTTTAAAATAATCGTTTGGCATAACTGAAACTATTTCAGATGAAAAGCGAGAGGTGCAAGCTAGTTTGGGTTGAACTCAGTCCAAGCCTGTTTTAGGCAGAGAATTAGCTATACATATTTTTCCGATTTGCGAAAAACTTTTTTTGTGAAGTTATGTGTATTACATCCTTTAGTTTGTTATTTCAAAGAACCCAAAACTTTTCTTCAAACTTCTATACCTTTTGATCTAATTGAGATACTTTAGATTTCTCATCTGATTCTGGTAGCGTTTTTCTGAAAATATTAAAAATCGATTTTCTCCAAAAACCCACACTGATATTTTTTACGATTGAAAAAAAAAACTTTTTAAATTTTTACTTTTAAAATACACCTTGCGAGTTTTATGAAGGCTAAAGAACTTTTGCGGCCAGGAGAATTTTTGCTTCATAAAATCCAATTTTCGAATTTTTCTCGCAAACAACGACTGATACGAAAATATGTCAACAAAATAGTTTGCATATTTCAAATAGGCCTACAAAAAGTTATTTTATTTAATTATGGCACTTTGCAAAATTTACAAGAAAAATTAAAAAACTCAATTATATCATAAACAAAAAATGGAAATCCCCATCTTTTTTATTTTGGTGAATATTTTTGAAAAATGTATGTTTATAAAAATTACAGGATGTCTTCTTTATATAAATGTAAATAAAGCATTCTGTAAGTTTTACGTGTGTTAAACAAGTTTTATAGCCAATTACTTATTTTTTAGAAAATCGAATTTTCAAATTTTTCGTCGAAACAATTTATGTTACTAAAATAATATCATATTTATCTTGATATTTTTCAATAATGTAAAAGATTCCTTTGACTCTCAGGTCTTAAAATATAATTAAGGACCATGAACATATAGGCAATTTCTGTAAAATATTTCTTATTTCCCTTAATATTGAAAAAATGTGTTTATATGAATAAGAAATTCTATAAGTTTTACGCGGGTTAACTAACTTTTGTAGTGAAGAAAAGCTGTTGTTTATGAAAATTGAATTTGGTAATTTTTTTCATTAATGGTCCAAGATACAAAAAATGAGTCGTTGTTTGCGAGAAAAATGCGAAAATTCGATTTTATGAGACAAAAATTCTCCTGAGTTAGTTAACCTCATATAAACCTCATAAGATTTCTTCCTTGCGACAGTGCAAATTCAACAGAAAATTGGAAACGTTATCAGAATCTAAGACAAAATCTAAAATATATCAATTAGATCAAAAGTTCTAGAGGTTTAAAGTAAAATTTTGAGCTTTTTGGAAAAACAAATGACAAAGTTTAAATGATCATAACCCTGTAGAGATTTTTTTCGCAAATCGAAGAAATACATATAAAAAATTCTGTAAAAGTATTTTTGAAAAGTTTGAATCAAGTCAAGAATTTTTTCCGTTAAAACATTTTTTGTACAATTAACTTTTTTCTAGTCATACCGTTACAAATAATTAAATTTGCATTGAAATTAAAGTATTTTGAGGTGGATATATCAGCACCAGTGCGAAAAATTAAAAGAAATGCAAAGCGCTTTTCAAGACAAAAAAAAATAAATAAAAAATGTTATCAAGAAAATTCCGATTTTTGGATTCGTTTAACTTTTCTTTTAGAAATATAAAAAATGTTTTTTATCTCATTTATCACTAGTCTTTTAAATTATTTTTAAACTCTATAAAATTTAAAACAATTTTTCTTCTTCTGTAGCAAATTGCAGCATTTCTCCAATTGACACTAAACTAATTTTCCAAAAAGCAAAGTTTTTCAGTTCGCCTTAAACTTCATTAGAGGAAAGTTCTATTCTTAAACACACAGTTCTAGATATTGGTAAGAGAGTAATTACAACGTTAAAATTAAGAGATTTCTGTCGAGTTAATGGGATTGTTTTCCGCACTCAGAAATTGCCTCCATCTAGAAGGAAACACTTTCCAAGCTTACAAGTGAAGGTCCTGAAATTTGTTTAATTAATTCTCCCGGCGAATTCACAAGTTCAATATCTTTGGAATATCTTCTTGAACTAGATTCCCTCGGGAAAGGAAACTAATGAATTTCCGAAGTGACTTTCCTCCTAGAGTGGACCGAACATTTATTCGAATGAAATATTACTTTGTAGGTTGAGGGCTTTGGGACAAGTTTCTGGTTTGTTTTGTGTACCATCCTGCCGTAATTTGAAAAAATACCGTTAACTGAAAAAAATCGAAAAATGAGTGTTTTATTTCGTTTGAATCGTGAAGAAAATATACAACTGATTATTAAAATAATTTTTTCAAATTGGTAATAACTATAAAAATAATTATTACATAATTTTTGGAAAACACCGTTAACTGCAAAGATTGGCAAGTTTCCAATTTTACTAAAATATTGCTGGACGGATATCTCGAACCGTTGTGATTTCAAAGAGGTCCGTATGTACTTACGGCATTCTCAGGAATTATCCAACCCCAAGAAAAAAAGTTTGTATTTCGAGAAAGGCCGTAACTGTATTTAATATAAGTTACGAAATGCATAATTATTATTGAAAGTCTGCATTTCCTATAATTAATAACGGTATTAAAGTAACAAGAAGTTATATTGTTGAAAAAGTGTAATAGGTACTAAATAATGTTTTTAAATCTTTTTAGTTGTTTAAAGTGGAAAACATAAGTTAGAAATTTCTAAACGAAATTTATAAAATTGCAATAATGACCAACAACGGTGTTCCTGATCTGATTAACTCTATTAAAAGGATCTCATAATAATAATTTATTCGAGCCTAGCAACTTATATCAGACTTGACATTTAGAATATATGTTTTTTAATATTTTATTCGTTTGTTAATTTCTTTAATTATAATCCAAGTAGGTTTAAAATGTTTTCATTTTTAGTCAATAATTGCGAGTCTTGCTGATACCTAATACATTCGAAATTTATGTTCATTTAATAAATAAAAATAAATTAATTCCGCAAGAATTTTGTATTATTCGTTATTCGTGAAATTTAATAACAGTTATAACATTAATATCTAATTGGCTGATTTAAAGATCAATTTAAAAAACATAAAAGAATTATTGATAATAATAATAATAATGAAGCAGAGTCCATCATTGTAAATAGTCAAAATTGACGAATGTTAAATTGAAAGTCGTTAACGTTGAAGAATTTTCAATAGTAAATCATCAATCTTGAAC
>CAKNWW010342082.1:23963-37654 GCA_932074435.1 Andricus kollari | reverse complement strand
GGATCTACAAACGAATTCTTTTTTGGTCTGAAGTATGTCATTTTCACCATCTCTAACATTATATTTATAAATTATATCACTCAGACAAATAACATCGCTTTTCAACATCTTTTCTAATCTAACTAGGGTAGATAATCTTATTCTTTTTTTTCAATAGAGTCATGGAGGGTATACAAACTGTGCGTTAAAAATCTATTATAACTTTTATCCACGACTGTAATTATGATGTAACAAAAACGGGCTGTACACACTGATAGAAACAATAATGTTGATTTAACCATATGATCGTTGGTTGAAAAATTACGAGTATATTTATAATATAATACGTGTACTTCAATGATAAAGAGTACGAAATGCACTTAATGAAATATGATAAATACAAGGTACTTATATTTGTGGTACAAGATTGTAATATATGTGTTGCTATTGCATGAAATGTGTAATTCTATTAAACACTTGCTTGAGGGAACTATCTCTGAAATGTTGTCGTTTAGCAATACCCTTTGTATGACTGATTTACCCGACTCGCTTTGTTTTGTTTACAACAGGCGCATCTTGATCGCGCCTGCGCGCTAATTTCGTAAGCAACAAGATGGCTGTATCAATACCAGCAATAAAATAGAGTTAATTTAATCATAAATATTGTTGTACCACTTATTCATTTCTATCAGTGCAAAAATTATACTTCTTTTCTATATAGTAAATTCAGCTTAATTTCTCTGCATTTAAGCAAAATCTGTGTGAATTTATGACTCAATTCTGTAATCCAGATAGCGAGGTCCTTAATTTAAACAAATTTAGCTAGACGCTAATTACAGACTTGAATCTTAAATTCAGACAAATTTCTTTCTAAATTTGGACAAACAATGCAATAAAGTTTTTCGGATTTAAGCAAAATTTATAACAATTTAATCATCAGAGCTGGAATCACAACAATTTCCAAGTGCTAACTTAATATTATTACACCTTAAAAATTATTTTGCATTGAATTCATGTATAAGATTCAAGCAAACTTCGTCTGATTTTAAGACTTTAACATCTGAATTCTAGAATCGAATCTTAAATTAAAATAATCTGTGCTGAATGTAATGCAAAACGATTTTAAGATGCATTATTATTAAGTATTAACATTTTTTTGAATTAGCACTGTGAAAATGATTACTCAATATTGATAAACCGTAAAATTGGGTTGCCTGAAATTCAGTAAAGTTTATCTAGATTTAAGCAAGATTTGTATCAATTTAAGACTCAAATCTAGAATTCCAAAAATTTTTAAGTGCTTGCTTAAAATTATAACACCTTAACAATAGTTTGACATTAAATTCGTCTTGCATGTCGGGATTTGAACAAAATGTCTTAATTTATGATTCAAGTCTAGAACTGAGATATTGCCGTCTTTTATTTTTACGAACTTTGCCGAAATGGAGATAATTTGTGCTGAATTTAATGCAAAACAATTTTAAGATGTAATCATTTTAATTTATTTAAAATGATTGGAATTAGTGTTGTAGAAACGATTACTTAATATTGATAAACCGTAAAATTGATTTGCCTGAAATTCAGAAAAATTCGTCGAGATTTAAGCTTAATTTGTCCAAATTAAGAACGTTAATATCTGAATTCCAGGTTTCAGTCTTAAATTCAGAAAAATTTGGCTTAGTTCAGGTATACAAGCAATGCGGTAAATTTTTCCTGGATTTCCAATCATTTCAAACTGCTCACTTAAAATTAATACAGCTTAAAAATTATGTTTCATTAAATTCGTCTAGATTTGAGCAAACTAGACAAATTTTACTGAATTATTTGCTTGTCGGAATTTAAGCAAAATGCCTTAATTTTGAATTCAAGTCTGGAACTGAGATATTACCGTCTTAAATTCAGTCTAAATTTGCCTAAATTCAGATTAAATGTGCTGAATTTAACGTGAAACGATTTTGAGGTGTAAAAAATTTAACTATTTTAAAATTGTCGAAATTAACACAGTAAATGCGAATACTTAATACTAGTCAACCGTAAAATAGGTTTATATGATGTAATTTGATGTCGACCAGGTGATAACATTAATTAGATGATGTTATTATTTGTTGGTATACTGGTCCGAAATTTATTAAATGAATCTTCAACGTTTCGCCCTTCGACGAAGGGCCTCTTCAGTCATATAAATATGTATAGCCATCTTAATGAATCAAGTCATTATAAGATTCCGGAGTGAAAAAGATCTTGGAGCAAGTAATTATGCCCGATTTTTTGTAGTGATGTTAATAATTGTAAAAACATGTAAAAATTTGTCTACCAAAACACAGATGCAGAAGATGTTAAAAAAGATAAATATAAAATGACTTGCGTAGCGTGTTAGCATTGTCAGGATGTTAAAATAAAAATTTTGGTGGGCCACCACATCATCCTTTTAGCCAAACAAGAGCATAAAATAGGTTTGTCTTAAATTCTGCCAAATTCGTCTGGATTCAAGCCAATTTTGTCAAAATTAAGGACATCAATATCTGAATTCCAGGCTTTAGTCTTAATCACAGACAAATTTTTCTTATATTCAGATAAACAAACAATTCGGTGAGTTTTGTCTAGATCTAAGCAAAATTTATTTCAATTAGAGACTTATGTCTGGAATTAACATATGAAAGCCTCAATAAAAATTTTCTGAATCCGAGCAATATTTGTATCAATTTAAGACTCAATGCAGGAATCTTGATATTGTAATCTTAATTTTGGTCGAATTTTTTTTTAAACCAAACCAAAAATATTAATCTGAATTTAATGCAGAACGATTATCCTGCTGTGAAAAACAAGAAAACCGTCAAATACATTCAGAGTCGAGCTGCGATACAGGCGCAAATGTATTTTCCGTAAACGGACAAATAAAAGAGTGTATCTTCAAACAAAGTACAGTGCGCTGTACGAGCTCATGTAGTTACAGATTTGTCTTCTTTTGTATTATTAGGTACCGGTCTTTTATTCTGTATGATTAGAAATTTTGCAGATTTGGGCGAAATAAAATTGTTCATTGAAACCTTATTGCCATCATTTTATTATAAATCATATAGCATATGAAGGAGGGAGTTTAGACAATCGAAAATATATCAATTTTTCAAGTTTCATAAAATATGTAGTTACCGGTTTTCTTGTTTTGCAAGGCAGACTTTTAAGAATGCCCTTTTCACGCACCTAAATTAGTGAGCAAGTAAAAAAAGTGTTCATTTGTAAATAAAAAATAATTAATACAATATTTGTTCAGTTTGTTTCCACTAATGTTGAGAGCAGTCTTAGAAAGTGTTTTGACTGCTCGAAAGTGTAAACAACGAACAAAATGGGAAGCTTTCAATTTTTGGAAAATTCTGTTTTCTTTTTTGATCGTTATATACAAAAATTATACCTTGTTCTTTAAAAATCGGTCTTGTTCTAAAAAAAAATTCAAATCGTTTACGAATATTACCCCCTAACATAATTTGATTGCGAAAATCCTTTTTTGCCTCACTCCGGAATGCACCGAGTGGATGAGTAAAAATTTAGCAAGTAGAATTATTAATATACATTTATTAATGTATACTTAATTACTCAGGCATAAATAACAAATTTGAAGTGAGAAGTTCTTGAGGTCGCATTTTATACAAAAAAGCTATCTAACGAGGAACATCCTTAGGTCTTTTCAACTTTTTTCAAATTAACAGAAATTTTTTGGGGAATAAAACTATCGCGATCACAATCAATATTTTGATCAAGGCTTTACTCGAGATCCTGTAGTAATATTCTTTAAGCCCGAAATCTCTTTTCCGGAATCGATTCGCTATCGCTTATTGTTCCAGAATCTGGTAGGTTCTGTTTCCCAGCGATAGGAAGTTCAACTCGACCTCGCGATGCTGATGCTGTAGGTAATACTTGGTTTGCAGGCAAACCAAGTATTCAGTAAATCGGCGAGCCTCAAAACGTAAAAATAGTTTCCCAGCATTAGCATTATCCGGTTTGTAAAGGAAGTGAGTTCCATCGCACGTTATATCGTTCCAAGTTAAGTGGATTTGTAGTTTAAAGAGTAACTGTATTGCATATTTTATTGACAAAGAAAATAAAAATTTTACATTAAATTTACAACTAAAACTCGCAAAACACATTTCGAGTTTTGACAAATTTTGTATAAAATTCTAATAGACATGAGTCACAAATTATCTGTTTACTATTTACTAGAATAGATTTTGAGAATTCGAAAAAGATTTTTTAAGAAATGTTAATTTTTTTTTAAAGACTTTGATAAAAATCTACTTCTTGATCATATCTTCAAAAATCCCTTTGAGAATTTTCATTTTCATTGATAATAAAGCAACATTGCATAATCATAAGCCACAACAATTTGATGTTGTGACATTTTTAAGCATTTGTTCTTAATGTGCGTATAGTGTAAAATTTGCAATAGCACAGGGGAAACTGTAAAGTAGGAAAAATAGTCTCACAAACAGACGGATAATAAAATTAAAATGCGTCGGAGAACAGCCATAAGTGCCCGAAATAAAGCCATAAATAATCATGAGGTTTATTGGACTTGCCATAGACGTAAGTCGTAAATCACTACAGGTCTTTGGCGGTAGTGACTTCATTAGTCGATGTAATTTATAACATTATTATTTGTTGACAATATGAATAGCTTTTGGCATCCGTAGAACTCTAAAATACTTTTAAACCCTGATCCGAAAAAACCCTTTGTCTAGATATCGATTTGTGTTCTTACACATAAATTCAAAAAGGAATGCCTGTGAGTAGCGGAAAATTGAATTTATATGTCTTATGCATATGTAATTCTTACCACCGAGATGAATACATAATATTGCAGTAAACTCGTGACTTATAATATGATAGCTCTTTACTTGATGTTGACATAGTCTTTAATATTCTTGCAGATTGTAATTTGTAGTTAAAAAAGTTAAAATTATATTTACACTACTGATTGATATAACAGTTTATGCAGAACCTAGTGGTGATGATTATTTTAAACTTAATTGAAGATTTAATTAATTGGTTCGCCTTTCCAAGAAGGGAGCAAGAAATCGTTTTCTATACCTTCGGATGAATAAATAAGTGTGAGAGCACAGGGTAGAAATGGAACAAGTACACATGTTTAATGCTAATAAAGGGAATAAGTACTCTTAAGTTGTAGGTAGTTAGGGATCTGAAAACAAGGAGAAGAATTCCTGGCGCTTAGTTGTGAAAGATCAGTCGTAAATATAGAACGAGATAATTATTGTCTTCCGTGTGTTCAATGACTGCTTCATTTACGACAGGGGGTCGGAGATTTTACTCACATAAGTCGTGGTCAGTATTTGCGACAGATAAGTAAATCAGTATTGGATGAGCGAGTGGAGGATGACCACATTCCACCATAGATAGTAATACATGGTAATTCGAGCTTAACGTAGACGAGAAGTCGTTCAAATTGCAAATTTATGGTTAATGCTTTTTGTAAAGGAGTAGCGACAGAGTTCAATAAATTATGATTTAATCGTTTGCCTTATTAAAATTCCTTGGGCATCTGAGTACTATTCCCTTTCATACAGTGATTGCATTTTAAACTTCTACAATTAAATTCGAAACATCGCTTTCCAACTAAAAGGATGCTCAAGATCATGAAGGTTTCAGTTATTTATTTTTTTTACTTTTTTAGTCATTTTATGCAAGATGCGTAAATTATTAATTCAATTCTGAGTTCCTTTTTCAACCTCTCGTAAAATATGAATTGGTAATCGAGGTTTCTAGATTTCGAAATTCAATTTTAGTACTGAATTAAATTAGATTTTTTGACCAAGTTAAATAAAAGTATCATCTGTTAAAATATGATTATGTAGCAGGGAATCTTTGCATTCAAAAAATTATACATCTTCTTTGGTACTAAAAAAATATCTGGTCTGACCATGACTTTCTATTTCTACTCTGAATTCTATTTTAATTTCATTCTATTCCATTTTATTTGTTTCTATAACATCTATTTTCATTTTATTCTGTTTTAGAAATTGTAGAATCTATGTTAGATTAACCTCATTTTATGTTGCAATTTTTAATTTTTAATCTAAAGAGAATAATGTTTAACAAACACTAACCTTTTCTACTGAATTTCTACAGAAAAGGAGTTGAGGTCACACCGCAGGTCCTTCTGTAATCTAATTGTAATTAGGAATAATTTTGTATTTAAACTACAGTAAACTTCCGTTTATTTTAAAGATCGCTTATTTTAAAGCTCACTTAGTTTAAACCCCCTTCACGCACTTATTTTAAGTTGCGCAGTTTCGTCATCTCCCATCACGGTCCCGGTCTACCTCAGCGTCAGTGGCTGGCCAATAAAAAAAAGAGGCCCGAAGAGCGCCCTCGTTGGCTTAAATTGAGTATTTTTTCACGACGTAATGGAAATACGTCTCACGACGTCTTCGAGAACATATGCTAAATGTAAAAGTAAATCACATCGATTTGATACGTTTCGGAGATTTTCTCCAAAAAGTCGTATGCAGTTGCAGTACCATGTACTAACTTTCCTGACGGCTAACATTTCCACCGCGAAATATTTGCGTCGATTTTTGATTCTATTATATTGATTTTTAGTTGGCAAATTGTCGTACGCCAAAAAAAACACTTAAAAGACACTTAAAAAACCACTGATGCATGTATGCAGACTAACGGACTGCGACTTTTTCAACTGCGCAATAAGCCGGATATCCACTCGCCTGAACCGTTTCCATAATATTGCGCAATATACTCGACTGTGTACTCGCACACGGCGAGCCTTCCGAAGCGAGAGTCGCAACCGTCTCTGACCCCTTGAGCTGAGAAACTGCGTGGGCCAGCAGTTCTAGGAAAAAATAAAAACACTTTTGAGATCAAATGAGATCATGAAGAGAGACTTTCTTCGATCGTTTTTTTATATTCAAAATATGAGAGAAAACAAAGTTTTCATATTTTTATTTCGGTCTTACGATTAATTTAGAAAAAAAATCAAGAAAGAAATCGATTTCCAATTCCTTTTTATTTACGTTTCGGCCTCATCTGTGGGCCTTCCTCAGAAACAAACATCTATTTTAATAGTATATAATAATTAATAAATAAAAATAAAAAAATACATACAAAACAAAAATGAATTAGATGTATAAAACAATGTTTACCTTAAAGGACAATTTTCGAAGTCAAAGCTGCAACGTCAAAGTGAACGACAAAATTTAAAATTTCGTAGTTAGTCAATAATAAAATTTCGAAGTCATATATTTAAAAAATTATTGGGAAACTATAGATGAAAAAACAAATTTCCCAATATGCTAAAAAAGTTCACATTTTTAAAAATTAAATGCTGTAAAAACAGCTAACACACTGAAGTGACGTAGAACAACAAATATGAATATGAGGCCTAAGAAAGTTGTAGATGGACAAAATCAATTCCAAATGAAAAGCCTAAGAAAGTTGTCGTGATAGGTGAACTAAAAATGAAAAACGCGCGAAATACCATGGGAAATTCAAATTAATTGATGATGCTATTATAATATTGATTCACGTTTAAAATTTCTGTTTTTAAATTAATAGATACTTTTATATATTTATTTATGAAAATTCATTCCAGAATTTTCCTTTTATAAGAGTTTTTTCCTTAGCAAAAATTTCAATATTTTCGCAATCGAAATCAAAATAATGATCAAAATTCCAAGAATGTTGTGAGAGTCCCGTATTTAAGTTGCCAATTCTACAATCCCTTTTATGTTCCGATATTCTATTTTTTAGTCTACGACCAGTTTCACCTATATAAACTTTATTGCATCCTTTACATTTTATTAAATAAACAGCATTAGAACTATTATCGATTTTTTCAGAGTCTTTTATATTAGTGAAACATTTTTTTAAAATGCCTCATATTCATATTTGTTGTTCTACGTCACTTCAGTGTGTTAGCTGTTTTTACAGCATTTAATTTTTAAAAATGTGAACTTTTTTAGCATATTGGGAAATTTGTTTTTTCATCTATAGTTTCCCAATAATTTTTTGAATTTATGACTTCGAAATTTTAATATTGACTAACTACGAAATTTTAAATTTTGTCGTTCACTTTGATGTTGCAACTTTGACTTCGAAAATTGTCCTTTAAGGTAAACATTGTTTTATACATCTAATTCCCTTTTGTTTTGTATGTATTTTTTTATTTTTATTTATTAATTATTATATACTATTAAAATAGATGTTTGTTTCTGAGGAAGGCCCACAGATGAGGCCGAAACGTAAATAAAAAGGAATTGGAAATCGATTTCTTTCTTGATTTTTTTCTAAATTGATCGTAAGACCGAAATAAAAATGTGAAAACTTTGTTTTCTCTCATATTTTGAGTTCTAGGAATGTCGGGTGTATTTATTTGTATTATTATTAATAGTATTTATTATTGATATCAAATCTTCCACATTAAAAAGTTGCGTATAGGCAGCCAATGAATGTCGTTGATAAAAATAAACTGTCGAATCGCGGTAGAGGTGGGGGCCCCTCCAGCTTTAAAATAATTGGTCGGGTACGTTTCAAGGACCTTAAAATAAACGGAAGTTTACTGTTTTAAAAATTTTGAACATTCAAAATAAAAGTGAAGTTTGGAAGTGTCTAAATAAAAATTAGAGCTCGAAAATTGAATTAATTGATTATTTAAAACATTTATATTTAAATTTGAAATTTGTTGAATTATAAAGTTTAAGTACCTATACCATTTCATCAAAATTATATCAAGTTTTTAAAGCTTAAATTATATTAGAATTATGATTGTAAATAAAAAATCACCTAAAATAATTAATTTGAAGAGTACAAATCCCATTTCAATTTAATAAAAGACATTGAGTAACATTTTAGTCTATTAAAATATTTCGGTTTCACCAGAAAATATTGCACTTTGAAATTCAACCGTATTGAATGGAAAACTTGAAAATTATTGGGTTGACACTCAAAATTTAATAATAAAAAATTTATTATTCTCATTCTCGTTATTCTCCAAATCTAGCAATCCATTACAAATTTTAAAAAGAATTAAAAAATGTTGAGTCGGTCCAAATAAGAAAATTCGATCAGAAGATATTCGATGTTAAAAACTTTCAATTTTAAAAGTATAAAATTTTAAAACTTTTTCCACGAAACTTAAGAAAGTAATCAATTTGAAACTTGCAGCATTCAGAAATTTAAAAAATGACTTTTGAAAGCCTTGCACGACAATGTTGAAAATGTTTAAATTTTCACCATCAAACAATTTTACACAACTTTAAACCTTCTGAGATCAAAAAATTCACAATTCAACGTTTCAAAATAAAGAAATTTTAAATTGATATCGTGACTTGGAGACTTTATTTTTTAATTTTATGTTCCGGCTATACGCAGGAACAATTCGCAAATAAACAAATGCATATCTTAGCCATTTCGCGCTCTTAAGATTTTATTTCTTTAACAAAATTGATAAAAAATTTGTCGGCAATAAATAATATGCACGAGTTTTTAATACCTGATAACAATTGTTAATTGTTTACAAGAATTTAATAAACAAATACGAATTTTTGTCCATTTTTAACCTGCTGATTTGGTTATTTCAACGCAATCAATTTTAAATTACAGTCGGACTTCAATTTGAGCTCGGTTTTGGTTCTGACCTTCGGCTTCAATTCAGGCGATCCAAACGTAAACATTAGGGCCGAGTCGCAATGTTGCGCAACGTGAAACAGTTATCCATAGTTAGAGTATTGCGCTTTATCACTATGATACTGTTTTGTCATGTATGAGCAAGGTAGCCAACCGTCCCGCATTCGCCGGGACGGTCCCGCATTAGTACCTTTTGCCCCGTTTTGAAATTTGTCCCGCAAAGTGTCCCGGAAAATGGGGATAGCGTCCCGCATTTACTATGCTTTTTATACAATCTATACTTTTTTGGTAAAAAAATTAATATTGACTACACTGGCACTACAGTCTTTCAAGTTTATAATACGCGCGCATAAGTATAGCATACAATTTTTCGTACTATGACCAAGGTAGCCAACTATCTAGACCCAAAATGACTAGTACGTAGTGTAATAAATTTGCCAAAACCATCAATGCTTTTCCGTTATTTTCAAAAACCTTCCCCTAAAAAAAAGGTCTTCAGTGGTGAGGTCCGGCAGTCCTGCATTTTGGGTCTAGATAGTTGGCTACCTTCTGTATGAGAGAACACGACATATTCTCCCGCGGCTCTTCTCATCCTAAACCGTGGCGCGCGTAATTCTCGGAAGGGGCAAATCGAGTTGGAAAAATCCTTTTCTTATGATACTCTACCAAACGACATTAATGTTTTATTGTATAAACAATTTTATAAATGAATTCACAACTTGACTACTTGTCAACAAATGGAAGGTAGTTTTTTGTTATAAAAGCGACTGTTAACGACTCTGAAAAGACCTTATTTATTAGGAGACTTTGCCAAGCGACAATATTTGTTATTTATTTTAATACATTTTATAAACAAATACAGATTTTCGTCAATTTTTAACCAGCAGATTTTTTTCCCACGGAATTTATTCTAGATAACTTGGAAAAATCCATTCCTTATGATACTTTATCAAAGAAAAATAATGTTTCATATAATAAACAATTTTATAAACAAATTCACACTCGAATACTATTCAACAAATGAATTTATTATTTTTTTTTTACTAAATCGACTGCCAATGACTTAGAAAAGAGCCTATTTATTAGGCGACTTTGTTATTTATATAAATAAATTTTAAAGAAAATGGGTCCTTTTCTTCCCGAACGTCACATTACAAAATTCGAAAATGAATTGTCCTCAGATAGCCAATTTTGTAGGTAGATATTTTTGGTATCTGATATACTATCAAGCAAATAGGAGAAATGTAAAACTGAAGTGGTTATAAAATGGCGATAAAAAGGGAAATGAGATGGTCAGAATTGTGATATTTTCTTCTATTTCTTGCTCAAGGAGAACCTCCAGAAACGAGGAGTATCGTAGCGTACTCGTGGGCGAGAAGATTGGCACTCGATTACCGGAATTCCAAGGATTGCGACGGTAATGGTAGCTCCCGAATGACGTCTGACGTCCACAGTACGAAGTGGCTTGAAACAATCCCAGGACAGCTCTTTCTATACAGTGCCCACTTAGACGTTAGAGTAGCCGCGTATCCGAGTGTCCGGGTGATCGGCGTTAAACGAGGACTCCGTCAGACTTCTCTACTTTTCTGCACTATTTGGTAAGTGTCTAAACTTGTTAGGATCCTCAAATTTATTTTGCCCTTAAGGCAGCGAGTCAGTAAACCGAAAAATCAAGAAATTACCCTGATGTTTGATTTTTCATGCTGTCCTGTACTGCCGTACTTTTTAAAAATTGCTCCATCTACTCTCTAAATCTGAATCAGCGAAAAGTATACCGCTAATTCAAATCAGCCCATATACGCTGTCAAATCAGCGAAATTTAGCTGCTGATCAGTGAAACTTCGCTGATTTGCCAGCCTATATACGCTGATTTGCATTAGCGGTATACTTATCGCTGATTCAGATTTAGAGAGCACTTTTTTTTACGAAAAATTAGTTTTCTATATTGTTGGATTCGTAATGAAAAAACGAATTCATCTGCATAAAAGGTAATTAGAAATTCGAATGGAATTTAAAAATGAGTAGATCCTATCTCCCAGATAGGTTTTTGCTCGTCCATAAATTAGTCACTAGCGCCGAGGGATGGAAAACCTATGTACATAGAGAAGTTCTTCGTCCTGAATCTCGCTCAATTTGGTCCAACTTTCCGGAAGAAAAAACCTATCTACAGTTTTGGATTATCAAATAATTTTTATTTCAATTATTTGAGTGATCCTTTAATGATTTAATAATAACATTAATACACAAGGATAGACAAGAAACAAAGTATAAAATCATAAAAAATATCTATTAATTGCGTTACTTAATATTTGCACTGTGAAATGTAGGTAGACTGTTTTCCGAAAAAGAGACTCGAATATCTATCTACGTACATAGGTTTTTTCATCAGTTTTCTCGCCTGTTTTGAGCATAAATATAAAGTATATCTACAGTTTTACATATAAACTATTCAAATTCTTAATTTTGATGCAGCAATGGATAGAGCAGCTCCGAATTACCAATAATAAAATTATTGTTTTTTTTTTCAAAAACAATCATATTTTGGAAGACGTGGATTAATTAAGAAGAAACCATAATTTCTTGAATATCTCTGTTCGACTCCAAATGTAGATAGAGCCTTTCTTCAAAAGTATGACAGTATACTGAAAGATAGTAAATTAAAAAATAATTGTAGCCAACTTGGAAGTGCTTCTTCCGGTTAATCATATTGCCTATTGATGTAGTAAAATTGAAATCTTTGCGATCCAATTTAATTAATTTTAGAGTTATAAATTGAATGTCGAACGCAGATAAAATTATAGACGTTTGTTTTAATCTAAACCGGTTTAATTGTATATGCCGTTGTTGTCAGCTTATTTCGAAATTTTCGAGGACATTTTATACATTTCTTTCTAGTTCTAGGCAAAATCATGCGATTGGCCCCTTTTTAATTTTGTTTATTGTAAACAAATTGAAATTGTTGAATAAGATTCTGTTCAGATAGGTCAAAAATGTTAAACAGTGTTACAAATGAATGCTCATTCATCAAGATGGAGTTAAAGACCCGTCTCCTCTGTATCTTATCATTTTTTTCACACTTTTACATAATTTGTCAAGTCCAAAAAGTGATTTTGATCAAAAATCTTGAAATAGTCTTTAGATTGCTCTGAGCTACAGAAGTAAAAACCTCTTGTTTATGCATTTTTAAACATATAGTAGAAGTCCGATAAGTTTCTCAATTCGTGGCTGTAGGGGTTTAAAATTCCAAGAATTGCGGACTTATCGGATGTCCCTTCTAGTAGTACGATATTAGGTGCGCGCATGCGTAAGAATTATGCGCAAGTCATAAGCAAAATAGCACACGTAGTGGGAGAACCCGAATTAGTTTGCGTTTAGTTTGCAACTTATCGGACTTGTACTGTAATATGAGCACTCACGTTGATTTTTTCTATGCTTGGGTTTCTATGCATCAATTTATTTTTCGAAAAAATTTTCTAAATTGTAATAAATAAGGTCTGACCATGAGAGCGTACTGATTTCGAAACATAACAATAAGTTTTTTTTCAGAAATATTTTAAATAAAACTTTTCTAATGGTCTGGAAGTCGCCGGAGTATCTCTTTTTATTTTTCCTAAAAAAATCCTGTTCATTTGCATATATGAGTTTAAGGTTCTTTTTGGATTAACATACTTGTTTCGAGAAACATTCAAATAGGATTAAAAGGTCAGGACACCGTAGACGGTAGACATCAGACCGGGTCATTTTAGTCGTTTCTAAGAACGCCCCTTCGTTCTCCCGTAATTGCACTTTTCTGTTCCCAAATGGAGAAAACCACCCGGAATATCGCAGTAATAACTGTTGTGGTACTTGTTAGATGACTACTTGACATCAGACACTTAGCTTTTTCGTTTCTATTTCCAGATGCTTCCTACATAATAATAAAGAATAGATCTTTATTCAAATACATAATTAGATTTAAATGATATCAGGCATGAAATACTTATGAGAATACAGTTTTAATAATTCAGGCAACCGTTTGATTAAATTAAACAAATCTTCATTTGAATGCATAACAGTATTTA
>CAKNWW010342082.1:1908-23953 GCA_932074435.1 Andricus kollari | reverse complement strand
TTTGATTAAATTAAACAAATCTTCATTTGAATGCATAACAGTATTTAGGCAAATCCACTCGAGCCTGAAGGAATTTAAAAAAATAATTATTCTTCAAATTCTCATAATTTTAAAAACTTTTGAAATTGGAGATTTCCTTCTTTAAGAGAATAATGCAAACCTCGATCAGGATAAGTAACAGGGTAAAATATATTCCAGAAGGCAACAAAAAAATACTTTAAAAATCAATTTTGTTACCTTTTAAAGCTAATATTTTCTGAAGTTGTTTTCCTCCATAAATTGTACGCGATGAACAGGAGAATTCAATTCAATTTATGAAAATTTAGTTGAATTGAAGTAAATTCTACTGAATTGAAATGTATGCAACTAAATTCAATTCAAGTCCAATAAGATTGTGTAAATTTAATCAAATTCTAATGAGATAACATAAAAACTGAATTCAAATTTACAAAATTGTGCAGAGAATTGACCTTTAAATATTATTGCTCAGCTTTATTCGAGTAAACTTTACTAAATTGTACTAAATTAAAGTGAGTTCTACTAAAATAAAACTAAATTCAAAAGCATTTGACTAAATTCAAATGAATTCTACTAGACTCAAGTCAATTCCATTAATAATCCAAATAATTTGTACTAAATTCAAGTGAATTGCACTACGTGTAAGTGGATTTTCTGGAATTTATTTCAACTCATTCGATTTCGGTTGAGTTAACTTGATATTATTGGACTTTGCTTGAATTTAGAGGAATTCATTTGAATTTAGTAGAATTTAGTTAGTATACTAAATAAAAATAAATGTGCCTTAATTCAAGGAAATTTAATTAAGTTAATGGGAAAAAAATTAGATTTTGTTCAAATTCAAATTAACACAACTGAACCTTTCCATTTCAAATCAGGCAAAATTTCAAGAAAAGTCTAGGTCATGGTGTTAAAATGATTTGGTATTTGGATATATCATTCTATAGTGAAAATAAAGGAACCCGTATTTCACAGTTTAATCAACATTTTTTTTATTTTTTACAATCATTCTAATATTACATGCGAATTCGCAAAAATTGACAGATATTTTTTCAAAATGCAGTATTTTCTGAACGAGCATATAGGTACATTCAGGATTTTATTTTTTTTTATTCGACGTGACAATTCTTACTCTTTCAATTGATCTGAACAAAAATTGTAATTTTTTTTATGAATAGATGGTGATATGTACTATGTATCTCCTGAGTTACGTTTTTGGCAAACCACATCTTCACATTTAAAAAAAATTATTTTTGCATTTTTCTCGAGAACAACGAAGATGGGAAAAAATAAAAGAGTTGCACACCTTCAGAAAATCTGCTTTATTTTTTTTATCGAATTTTTAAAACACGAAAAGAATATTTCGAGAAAAATACCAGCTTTCTTATTTTTTCCAATATTTAAACAAAGTTTTTACTAATATGAAAATGGCATCCTGATAGTCTTATGAGGGCTAAAACATTTTTTAAAAATAAAATTGTCGATTTATCTTAGGAACAATGCAAGATACTACAAGAGGGCAAGACATATTTTTTTATAGAATTTTTATAGATGTGTAAAATGTTATATGAACGTTTTGTTGGACCTTTTGTTGTTTCCGATGTAAATTCGAAAGTTCGATTTTTTTAAATGATTTGTTTTCAATGTGAAGCAGTAGATTACCATGAATAAAATTCAGGAGACATGTAGTACATATTACCATCTATTTAAAAAAAAATTGAAATTTTAAAAGAGGGTTTTAAACAAAATAAAATTTCAAGAATTTCTGAAAAACAGCCGCAATTTTTTTTAACTTTTTAAAGTTGTTTGGGATCAATTCAAAAAGGAAGAATTCCCACGTTGAATAAAAAAAGAAAATCCTAAATACCTACGCTCGTTCGGAAAATACTGCATTATGAAGAAAAAAATGTGTCAATTTATGAGAATTTGCTGGTAATCTTCGAATGTACTTGTACTGTGAACTTTTAAATTCATAATACTTTTTAACGGTATTTTTCGGAATTCATTGGAATTTGACGGGATTCCAAGGAAATGCACTAAATTTGATGTGAATTTAACGGAATTCAACAAAATTGAAGATAATTAAAATAAATATATTCAAAATAAATTCAACAAAATGGCAGATCAATTCAAGTAAATAGAGCCCACGACGAAATTAAACTAAATTCATGGGATATCAAAGATTTAAACAAGGCAATCGACTAGGGTGAAGGCGAATGTAACTAAATTTGGACGTATTTGAATGAACAGAGAGAAATTGGAAGAGATTCAAGCTCGATTTAAAAGATTCCTACTAAATTCTAAATATCTAAATACCCATGAATTCAACGAAATTCAAATTGAATTCAGGCTTACGAAGAGTAACGCATTTTTAGCCATTCTTACGCGAACATGAAATGCTTTAACTTCAAATACTATCTAAAAGTTTCTTTTCGAAAATTGTATTTCAGGTACGAAGAGGACGGAAGGACGCTTTCCTTGACCGTTGATGCATTGATCTCAGATATCTGGTTAGAGGAATGGGGCGGTACCACCACGGATGGTTACATCGGGATCCTGGTAACATGTTCGTTTCCCAGTTCAAAGAGCATACAGCCAATCAGTGTCCATGTGGGTCCAATTCCCTGCTACGAAGATCCTAGTCATAGTTTAGTAATAGCCTCGATCGACAAGATCAATCCTACCATTAGAAGACAATTCACCCTCTGCATCAAGGGCCTCGACTTCGAAGACGACGTTTCCGAGAAGCTAATCGCCTTCGTTGAGTTGCACAGAATCCTGGGAGCTAGTTTCTTTCACTTTTATGTCTTCGACGTGCATGAAAACGTGTTGAAGGTCCTCAGGCTTTATGAGAGGTCAAACGTGGTTAGATGGCACAACCTGACTTTGCCTGGAGATCTACCAAGTGATAAAGAAGGCAGGAGAATGCTCTTCGAGAAGGATGTGTGGATCAAAAGGCGAATGGAGTTGATTCCCTACAATCATTGTCTTTATGAGAATCTCCACAAGTCTGAGTTTGTGGTACCCATCGACATGGATGAAACCATTGTTCCTCTAAGAAGAAAGCATTGGTCGCAGCTGCTTCTGGATGAAAGAATCAAGTTGGGAAAATCTTTTAAGGATTATGCTTCTTACGCTGTTAGAAATGTATACTTTTTTCCAGAGATTCAAAAGAAAAATGGATCGTTGAAGAATGGAATGCAGAATGTGGATTATTTGGATTCAATTAGAACATCCATCATTTCCCCTGAAGGAGATTCAATTAAGAGTTTCGTATCGACGAAACGAACTTTGACGGTGCATAATCATTATGCCCTTAGTACGCTCAATCCCGCAGTGAAAAGAACTCATCACTTCAATTCCAAAGACGTTTTGAAACATCATCACAGGCTCTGCGATGAGCGGCACCTTGATTGTGATCTGCTAATGGAAGATGTGCGCGTGGATAATTCGGCACTAAGATATGCAGAAGAACTTGGTGCCAGAATTAAGATTGCTCGTTCCAATCTCGAAAATATAGAATAATTTTGTAAATGACTGTATGTAGGTAATTTTTAATTAAGTAAAATAGGAAGTTACAAATATCATACCATAACCTGTTATGTATTTTATTTTACCTTACTATTATTGTATACTTCTTCTACAAAATCTGAGGGAAACGGAAATTATTTTTTTCTCAGTGTATAAAAATGTAAATGCAAATAATTTAGTATTTTGAGATTGCCTGAATTAACAATTTGCATTTATTTTAGACTACATTTGGTATCCAATAATGAGATTAAAAAAAATTAAATCTAAATATATATTTCTTATTTTTATATATTATTTTTAATTATATAGGTTTAATAGGAGATTTTTAATTTAAATAACAAATATACATCGGGGCCTATATCGATGATCTAGAATCTAGATGCAGTAATAAGGTAAGTGGAAATTAATTCTGAAATCAGACTTTGGTAAATGTTCATATTTTCAAAGTTATCAATTCGATCCATTTAAACTCAAGTTGGCACAAGTTGTAGCATCTTTTAGCGAAGAAAGATTAAAAAAAAAAGAAATTAGACGACACGTATTTGGTTTATGGAAACGCCCAGATTTTTCTGAGGTTCCCGAGAAAAATGAAAACGTATTTTTACATTCTCATCCAGAGAATCTGTGTGTTCGTGTGTCTGTAGATTTTTAGTTTGTAGCACGATAAGTTTCGAAAGAATTTACCTATTGGATTGGCATTTTGGATAACAATTCAAAAAGTGAGCGCATTTTGAAAATTTTTGAGACAACTTTTTTTCAAAATTTAAAAGTATATGTACAGCTGTTCATAGTACTCAAAAATTCAAACAATTTATTTTTTCCACATTTTTCGGTAAAATGAACATTTTCAGAGAGACAGCATTTTCAAAATCCAAAAGAAGAAACGAAAATTAACATTTTTAGCCAAAAAACGCACGATACGAAAAAAATTCAAGACAAGAAAAGTGTTTTTTTTTGCACGCCCAGCAATATTATCATAAAAACTTTTTGAACTTTCTTGAAAAATCGAATATTCACATTTTTATTTCACAAAAAACTGAAAAATCCAAATTTTCAATTTTACAGTCAAACTATGAGGGATACGAAAAATGATAATGGAACGAAAATTGGGCACTCAAAAAAGATCTACAAATTTGTTATTGGTCACTTTTTGATAGGATGTTTAGTTTTTGTTGTATTCGTAACAAATAACATTAACAGTGAAAAAATCCGCCCGATAAGTGGGCAGATTCCCTTCAAAACTTTTCTTATTTAATTTGTTTTACATCTCGTGTGTGGGTTTTGAAAATTATTTCAAAATTATTTAAAGTTTTATCATATATATGTTCCAAAAACGGCTTAGATACTTTTTTTCTCCCCTTTTCAGAAAGTTGGAAAAATCTTTCTGATTGTATGATTTATTAGAAAGATACGGAAATATAAGCTAAAGTAAAGGAATTTCCTTCTTCATTTAAAATCAAATACAATTTTAGTCATTTTTGTCTGAATACCATAGAACATAACATATGTTCGTTGCGAAGCGCGACGACCAAATCGCGGGCTGTAAGTGCGCTTAAACTTTTGGATTTCTATTATACGATGAACAGAAACGAGCGTGGAGCGCGAGGTTTACATGATTTTGAAACCAAACATCGAGAGCAATAGCGAGCACACGAAGTGCGAAAACCTAGAGGAACCGAGCTTCAAGCGTCAGGCATATGTGTCAGAGCGAGTATAGTGGTGTTAAACGTTCCAGTAATCGTGACGTTCCAGTAATCGCGACGCTAATTTTCTGGCTTTTTATGTAATTTAAATTATTTGAAATTCCATTTGACATTATAAAATGCGAAAAATGAATGGATTCAATAATTGAATATCACTTTTAACATATTTTTTAACAATATATTCAAATTATACCCAAGTTTCATAATTATTGAGACCGTCACGATTAGTGGGACATTTACCTCAGATATGTTATTCAGAAAAAATGAAAATTTTGGCTATGCTGTCAAAAAAAGTATTTTATCAGGTGAAAATATTTAAAGAATTATGAGTAACCAATAAAAAGTGTAAAAATAAGACGAGGTAATGAAATTTGTTGCAAAATTTGCAAAAAACGATATTTTTCTGTCAACAACAACAAACTAACAAATAAAACAAACTAACAAACAACAACAAACTAAATCGATCAGGCCACTCAGCATCATCGGACAGCGTACTCGTCACTGATCGCCGTTGGCGGCGTAGCATGCTTTCTTATAAAATTGATATTTCCGCGAATTTTCAATGAATCGATCTGAAAAATTCCAAAAATCTTCTCTAAATAGTAAGTCTCACTGGAAGTTTTTTCAACTCTAAATTTCCTTCCATACTTTTTGTATGCGAAACTGAAAAAATGGGGATACCGATCTGTCTCAATTTGCAATTAAACATTAGTAAACAATTTGCATTTTTTTAGTTTTTCATGCTTATTATTAAAAATACTTATCTGATGAAAAAGAAGAAAATAGAAAAAAATCCTTCCCGTGTTCGCGCGCTATGGTGGTTATTGCATGCAGCCTCTTAATTTTTTTAAAAATGGACATTCTTTGAACAATTATGGGTAAATTGTGAAAATACTAAACATACCAGAACTCGATGGATTTTGTTGAGGAATTTATAAAAAACTACATTTTTCTACCTTACTTCAGTCAAAAGTTGCACTTTATTAATAAAAAAAATTGTTTAGACAATTAAAAATAAATTGAATCGACCAAAATGATTTTTAATATTGTCTAATTTGTTAATGTCGTTATGAGAATACAGATAATAATTTGAGATGAAATGTGAAACATAATTTTGTAAACAATTAACAACACTAGTTAACGCAAATATTTTCCGGACCAATGACAACTGATTTCGTAAATTTTCCCAGTAGAATCCGAATTCGAAAACAAAAATAATGAATTGTCTCTTATTTTTGAGCGGAACGGGCTCAAAATAAAAAAAAAACTTGTTTCTGGCCATCTTTGAAAAATTGTACCGTAATGCCCAGACGTTCTAGAACCTTTGAAAAGTCTTAAATTAAATAACCCTTTTACTTTAGAGGTATTATAACAGTTATTAATGAAAAAAAAGCCATAGCGCGAAAAAATTGCCTCTAGATAAATTAGTCTAGAGCTTAAATTTTTATCCGATTTGGACATTAAAAAAAAATGCAAACTCAATAAATTTTAATGAGACAAGTAAGAGCCTATTTTTGAAAAAGGTTTAACAATTTTTTTTAATAACAAAGTTGAAACTTTTTCTTATTCTTCTGAGGTGCAGTTTTCTTAAGATTTTTAGAATTTATAAAAAAGTCCATAATTTAGTTCATGATTTATCTAAAAATAATTTCCAATTACAGTACAAGTCCGCCCTTATGAAAATAAATGACAGGAAAAAAATGTCACGCCTGTCATTTTTTTCCTGTCATTTTTTACCTGTCGTTTTTTCGCGACCACAGGAAAACGACAGGAAGAACGACAGCCGAAAATGACTGGCCCTAATTGCCCATAATTTATAATAATATCGTCTGAACATTATAAAGTATCGACGACTTGCCGATTTATTAGTGAACCATTTGAACTTTCCTGTAAAGCATAAACAATCATTAGCAAAAGAAAACCATTATGGGAATTTTCATGATGAAACACCTTTGTGCAGCCAGTGTCCAATTCCGAATTCTCTTCCAACACATCAATGCTGGAATGTGTTCGATTTGCCATTTTAATGCCTTCTTATCCTTACAAAGCGCTAAACTTGAGTACCACGGCAACAATTTCGGACTTTCAACTTTTTGTAATGTCAACTTTCTTCATTCCCGTGACAAGTTCAGTGCGTGCTACCAATTCCATGATCCAACAAAGAATGGTCTTGCCACGCACAACCTACGGGCCATTTGATTGGTTCCCTTTTTTTTTAGATGCGCGTGGCGAGACCATGCTTTCTTGGATCATGGAATTGCAAGCACGCAGTGAATTTGTTAAGGGAATGAAGATATTTGAACAAAATAGTCCGAAATTGTTGCCGTGGTACTCAATTTGAGCGCTTTGTACGGATAAGAAGGCTTTAAAATGGCAAATCGAACACATTCCACAATTGATGTGTTGGGAGAGAATTCGGAATTGGACACAGGCTACACAACGGCATTTCATCATGAAAATTCCCATAATGGTTTTCTTTTGCTAACGATTATTTATGCTTTACAGGAAAGTTCAAATAGTTCACTAATAAATCGGCAAGTCGTCGATACTTCATAATTTTCAGACGATATTATTATAAATGATTGCCAATTAGGGCCAGTCATTTTCGGCTGTCGTTCTTCCTGTCGTTTTCCTGTGGTCACGAAAAAACGACAGGTAAAAAATGACAGGAAAAAAATGACAGGCCTGACATTTTTTTCCTGTCATATATTTTCATAAGGGCGATAGTTTCTCATTTCGGGGCTGTAGGGGCGGAAAATTCCAGGTATGCGGACTTATCGGATGCCCCCTCTAGTAGCACGATATTAGGTGTGAGCATGCGTAAGAATTATGCGCAAGTCATAAGCAAAATTGCACACGCAGTGGGAGAACCCCAATTTGTGTGCGTGTCGTGCGTGTGATGACGTTTTAAGGGGAGTATACACTTATCGGACGGCAACTTATCGGACATGTACTGTAATGAGAATAAGTAAAAAAATTTATTTGTAATAGTATATAAAAATTAAAAAAACAAAAGTCATTTGTTAAGAATTCGCAACTTTTAGCTCATTAACATCCATATATTTAGTATGGAACGTGGGAAAAATTAATGTTTGATCAAATAGATGCGATTTGGCAATTGTTTCAAAACAAAATATATGCTAATATAGGGATGTGGACTACTTTGCACGTGTCCAACTGTGCACGCCGATGGTCGTACGGACAACTGTGCATGTCGATGGTCAGACGAACAACTGTGCACGCGCCAACTGAGCACGTACCATCTGTGCACGTGTACAGTTTTCCAAGTGACAACTGTGCACGTCAAAATTTCGACGTGCACGTATGTCACTTTCCTAACTGTGCACGTTCGCAGATATCTCTTGCCCAAATGTGCACGTTTATGTCCGTACGTAAGGGTTTATACGAGGCTGGTTTTTTTATATCTAGCTATAATACATTTTTAACAGTTACAATTATTCAAACCGGGTGTGATCGAGCATATTAACTTTTCAAAAGATAGTTTAAAAATATTCTAAAGATGATTTTTATGATAAGGTTCCTTCCAAATTATTATAGATATATGAAAATTTCTTTTTAGATATATTTTTAATACTTTTATCTTATTAAGCCCTATGCTATGCAGGTACCCTGCTTAAAATGTGGGATAGGACCCGGTTCGAAACCGTTTAGAAATGGGTTCTAAACGGCCCAAAACGCGCCGTAATCGGGTTTTGTCTCCGGGTTATAACCGAAACCTAAGCGGGCTCTATCTGGCATTATGTGATACTCGTATCCGGTTTCTAGCTGGTTTGTAACTGGATCCACAAAACACATCTGTCCGGTTCTTATCCGGTCCAAGAAAAAGAGCCGATGGTGCTAGTTTTGCACACACGCAAACATATTTTTAAGCCGGTGAGAGATTATACATGTGTACTAATCTGCTCATGTATCAAAACAAAATTCAAAATAAATTAGAATACTTTAAAAATGCTTTAAAATACGTTATTTAAAGAAGAAATACTTCGCATGTGGATTTTTATAGAAGAGAGTATTTTTGGCATCTAAAATTTTAAATAAATTGAAAATAATTGAATGGAATCAGATGAAATTGTGATTTGTGTATTTCTCTAACCTATATAACATATAATTTTTAATCCTTGTTTTTTAAATAATTTAAATTATCATGACAATAATTATCAATGAAAATAATAGTAAATTGATTATTATATACCTTTGAGTGATAATTTTCTATTTTATTTTACAGATCAATCAAAATTCGTTTCTTGAGGAAGAAGACAGAGCAAGTCTTTCAGGATCCAATCCGAAAATGTTTCACTTCAATTTATTATTTGCTGAGTGCTTTTTGAATTCAACCCCTATAAGCCAATTTTATAGGGTCTCGAAAGAAACTCCATACGTGCAAAAATTAAATATTATGTACATAATATCTCATTTTAGCAAAACGTATTTTTTCTAGCGCAAATACACGTAAAATTTTATGGGCGTTAAGCAACCCCGAAGAATCAATTGATTACAAAATAAAAAATACGTGCTTACCTTTTTTGGTATTCGAACAAATTAAAATTAAACCAATAACAAAGACAAATATATAAACCGTCCAAATAATAATTTGGAAGGAATACTATCATAAAAATAATCTTTAAAATATTTTTAAACTAACTTTTGATAAGTTAATATATTCTATCCCACCCGATTTGAATAATTTTAACTGTCAAAAATTTATTATACGTAGATATAAAGGACCACCCTCGTATAAACCCTTACGTACTGACCTGAATATGCACAGTTGGGCAAGTGACATCTATGCACGTGCGCAGTTGGGAAAGTGACATCTGTGCACGTCCAAGTCCACAGGAACCCATCTGCGCACGTATAAATTTCGAAGTGCACAGTTGTCACTTGTAAAACTGTGCACGTGCACAGGTGTCACTTAGACAACTGTGCACGTGCACAGATGGTATTCGAACAACTGTGCACCTCGAAATTTCAACGCAGTTGTCACTGGGAAAACTGTGCACGTGCACAAATGGTACTTGGATAACTGTCCATGCCGAAATTTCGACGTGCACAGACGGTCTCCTGTGGACTTGCAGGTGCACAGATAGACGTGCATAGTTGTCCGTCCGGCCATCGACGTGCACAGTTAGGCACGTGCAAAGTTGTCCGTCACCCGTAATATACAGCTTCACTATTTTTTATATGAATAAAAGGCGAGAAGCTCGATTTTTAGTTATCCGTGATACAATGTTGAGCCCATTTTATGAGATTTTTACTTTCTTACAGAGCCGTAACTAGTCCTTGTGGCGCCCGATGAAATTTGATAATTGTGCACCCTCCTCTCTAACGTCACGGGACAATATTTGGATATTTGCGCCCATCAGGACAACTGGAATAACCTTTTTTCTTCAAAGCGTAGGTTGAAAAAGGGTTAATTTGGTCCGATTTGCGCCCCCTCTTGACCGGCGCCCAGTGCGGGGGCACCGAGGCACCGCCCTAGTTACGGCTCTGCTTTCTTAGGGTAATTTGAAAGAAACAATTGCAAAAAGTTTAAAGATTCAATTTTTTAAATTATTATTAGCAGCTTCCAAGATAAATATTTAATAGTATAATAAACAACAGAATAATGTTATTGCCATGAAAAACCATGTACGCTTGAAAGTTTTCCGAGCAGTTTATGTGCGTCAAGGCTTGTTGGCGTATAGGTCGATCCACCTCAAGTGCATTAAAACTGCCTGTTGCAAATACTCGTCGCAAATGATCGATGTGGTGCTTTAAAAGCGAACATTCAGCAAAAAGCTAGGAAAGCTACGGTTCAGAAACTTGTGTCAATAAAATCCTTTTCAGCGCTTTAGAAATTAAAATCCTATTATGCCCTCCGTGAGAGTCAACCTCTTAAAGAAAAAGCGTCAGGATCATTAACATTTATGGTGGATTATGTTCGAGAATTTCGAACAGTCTTCACAAAATAATATTTTTCGCTCATCCATCGTACATATATCTCTTCGAAACGATGCAAAAAAGAAGATCTATAATGCTAATGTAATGGTAACTGCAGTATCTTTGTTCTGACAATTCGTTTTTCCTATAAAAAGCAATGCAGTGTTTGAATAAATCAACCATAGAAGTTAGTTGGTCAGCCTTTTGTATGGCAGTAAACACAATGCGCTTGGTCATTGCATCGATAGAATCTCACACGATGCGTGCGAGACGTTAACATGCGTTTGCTTTTCCATTTGCTGAACGACAAATTGTATGGATGTAAATAGTCTCTATTAATAAAAGTTTGCTATATGTATAGTTTTAAAGAAATCATTTTTTAAGAATATGAAGTCAAGCCATTCTATTTATAAAGAAGCGTGCTTTTGCAGAGTATTTAAAACAGTCACGAGGCCTGTCCGGAAAGTATCCGACCTTGTGCTCTAACTTTGTACCTAGTTGTGTTATTTTCAAAAACAGGTATTCGCCGTTTAGGCGGGACCTCTACGAGGCTCCCTACTAATTGAAACAGACTTGCGAATCATAATCCGACTAGTGTATCCAGTTACGTAAACGTCTAACCACATACGCGTCGCATTTCAGGATGATGGAACGCACCGAACAAAGAGTGTGCATTAAATTATGCCAAAAGATTGGCCATTCATGATCGAAAACTATCGTTATGATTCGGAAAGTATATGGTGATAAGTATATTAGTGATACTCAAATTAAAGTGGTTAGGGCGACTTCAAAGTGCTCTTACTTCAGTGGAAAGTAACCCTCGCTCTATTAGGCCCACAGAAAAAACAAAAGGTAAAAAGCATTGCAGGTAAAATTTCTGGAGGTAATCTCACCATGCAAAAAAAAAATGAAGATCGGTAAGGGTAAAACGAAAATTTAGTGATCTTTTATGTTACCCTTGCCGATTTGCAATTTTTTGCATGGTGAGATTACCTCCAGAAATTTTACCTGCAACGCTTTTTACCTTTGTTTTTTCTGTGCCCGCAATGACCAGAACACCTCAAAATGTGAAACGAGTGCGAGTACTAATAGAAATCTTCGTTTAACAGCGAGAGACATGGAGGAAAACCTCGGAATTCCAAAAACTATTTTTTCGGACATTTTAAGCCAAGATTGAAGGTTTTGGCGACTGCATCCTTTACCACAACAATGCACCTGCGCATTCAGCGCAGCTTATTTAGCAATATCTGGTGAAACAGGGCCTTACACAACTTCGGCGGCCCTCATACAGTCCTAACTTGGCTCCCTGTGATTTATGGCTGTTTCCAAAATATATGTATCATCTAAAAGGAAGACGATTTCAAGACGTGTAGAGGAAATGAAACAGAATGCGACGAAGCCGCCGTTAGATATTTCGAAATGTGACTTTAAGGAGTGCTTCCGAAAGTTTTAGGTTCGCCAGAAGAAGGCTGTGGTTTCCAAAGGGAAGTATTTAGAAGGAGATATAATTGTAATTGACTACAATTCACTGTTACTCCTGGTACACCACAAGGTCGGATACTTTCCGCACATACTTCATATAGCGGTGGAACACTTTCTATATACAAGACTGTTGTTTATGAAAAAAATGTTAATAGTACCAGAATTGCTTGCTGAATAAATTTGACTTATTACTTAACTTTTCTAGTTTTTCTAATGAAAATGTTCCCTAAGACTTCAATTTATCCATTTTGAACGAATATATTATTTCAGTATTATACTCATTTGTTTATTAAAAATCTTTTTCATGCTACCATTTTTTTGACAGTTTGAGCCATTAAACCTTTTATATAAAGAAAATAGATATGGTGAAGTCATAGAGAATATTTTCACTTGCAAAATAAGCAATTATTTTGTATTATTATTTTTATATTATTTGTGTATAACAAACTATAAATTCATGCTTTGAGAATGTTTATTTATCGATTAAACATTATTATCGTATTTTGAACATTTGTTCAGCATTTCGCCAAAGGGTTCGTGAGATTCCAGCTCAAACTCTATCTATGTGTAATAGGGCGGTTCAAAAATACATTAAAAAATTTTTTTTCGACACACAGGGCAAGAGCCCCCCGCCCCCCAACTTACCCTTATACTTCAGGGCTTGATCGAAACTTGCCAAATTTTTTAGGGATTGAAGAGAAGTGTGTACGAAATAAAACCATAATAATAACTTTCATGTTTAACCCACCCTAACCCCCACAGCACCCCAAATATGACCCAAAAATATAAAACTACATTTTGTAGAGGGGTAAGTGTGTGTTAAAAATTAAAGTTATTAGTATGGTTTTATATCGTAAAAGCTCCTCTTCAATCCCTAAAAAACTTATCACGTTTCGATCAAACCCTGAAGTATGAGTTCAATTTTTTGAAAACCCGAAATTTCCCCATGTTAATTTAATGGGATTTTGAAGTGCCCGGTGGAACGCGTTAATATCTGAATTTAAAAAAAAATTACGGGGTTTCTTTCTCCGAAAATGTAAACTTTCAGGAAGGGGAGGGGGGGGGTGTCTTACCCCGTAGGTCGAAAAGCGTTTTTCAGACCACCCTAATGTGTAATCTGAGAATGTGGGTTTGTTCAAGGCCCTCCATTTCTTTACTTTATCTCTGAAGCTTCCGGTACAAAGGGTGATGTCGATGACTGCTCTTTATACGAGTTTCGAAAAGTCTGTGTCCTGCCCATGTTGAGATTATCTAAGTTCGTAGTGGTTAAATATTCTGCATAAGCACAGGAGCGGAACGATTTTGACTAATCACGGTAAACTATGCAAGAGTAGGTCACTTTAAAGAGAACACCATTTTAATTTAATAGAATGCGTGCAAACAAATTTCTTTAAGCTTTTGATTACAATATTCGGCATGTGGACAGTTTTTATCGAAATAAACTTATTTCCTGTTACATTTTTATATTTGAATTGAAGTGTGGAACCACCAAATTACCATTATGTTCGAAGCCGAAGGCTTTCTATTTTGTATTTATAATTATTAAAGAACTTTTTGTTTCTCGATGCGTTTCTGAACAGTAGATGAGAATGAGTAGGTCACATTGACTATTATTATTGACATTGAATTGGTATCACTGAATGAACCCAAATAAAACTTCACAGAACATAGAAAAATATTGCCAACAACTTTCATTGTTGTCAAATTAGGTTTGGCAAGACATGCTGTAATTCAGGATATATGATTGCTTGGTGGTGAAAAAAAATCCCAAAAAATTTTTTTCGAAAATTCGAAAAAATGGCGGAAATATTGGAGATTGAGTTTTTAGACAACTTGTTTTTCAAATGGCGTATCTTGGTTTCTGATTGACCGATTTAACTTTTCGACGTCTGAGTTAACTTATTTTAAGATACAGTTCAAAATAGAAAAATTAAAATTTTTTTTGTTTGAAAATGTTGTGAAAGAAATTAAAATGAAAAACGTGTTTCCCAAAAAACCCCATTTTTAACATCTTTTTTCGTCAGAGGAAGGTATAAGTGTGGTCTACAAGTTCTGAAATCATTGAATTGGGTTTGCCACTGGTTTTCGAGAAAGAAATTCAAACGTCAGGTCTTCATGGCGCGGCGCGGCTCATTAGGCCCATTTTTTATGCAACGGACCCTAAATTATCCTGTAAGAATGGTTTAATAATTGTTTCAACAAACATATTTAACAAAGTAGCTCTTTGGCTATGTTTAAACATATATAGGTAGTTTGTTCAACATAATTAACTGTAAATAACTACATTTTAACCTTTGTTATTACTCTTGGGCAATGATAACAATTATTATTGTTGTAAACAATTTTATAAATAAAGTTGTTTCGTCGCATCATCTTATCTTATAAACTAAAAAACCATTTTTCATGTTGAAATCAACTGCCAATGACTCATTGCCATCACATTTGGTCAATCGGTAATAATGTCATTATATGTCATTATTTACCAAAAATTTGCTATGTATAGAACCGTAAGGCTCTTGAACGACGAATCTCGAACGTTTAACGAGCTTCTCTAATAATCAAAAAAAATCATTTATTTACTACATAACAAATTATTTATTAATTTTCATTAATCCAATTCGCAAACCCTTTTTGTCTATGGATTATGAAAATTAAGTTGAAATTAAGTGACCAAACATAGCTAATCCCCACGAAATTATTTTCATTTAATTATTTGCTTATAACAAATTCAACAAATGTTTAAACTTCTACAGTTCTACTAAAAATCATTCCTAAATTGTTGTGTCATTGATTCTAGATCTTTTTGAATGAATCTGAATATTTTATGGCGAACGGTATTCTTCAACAGTCAAAAATTTGGTAACTCTCATTTTGTTTATGAAATAAAAAAAGTATTAAAAACTTTTTTTCAAAAATCAGATTTTTTTCAGATTTTTCTTAACATCGACCGCTTTCTGGGACCAGGTAAAGGTCGACGCTTGAATAAGGTGACCGAAAAACCCTGCTTTTTGGGATGTTTTGCTCTCTAACAATTGACAATAATTTTTTAGGATAAATAAGATCATATCGCTGAATTGGGGAGACTTCAAGCTCGACTTTTGGTCCCGAATTTAGGAGATATGTTTATATTCTCCACCTCCAGCTACGATCTCCTCCTGAGGACGTTCGTGCCTGAAGTTTCGCTAGGATGATGTATTCAGTTAGGAGTTAAATCACTCCAGGCGCCGCAGAAGTATTCGCGGGTCCTCCAGCTTAACTGGGATTCACGCTGTTACCCTTATAATCCTTTGGATTATTTCCAAGCCAGTGACTTTTAATGCTTTAGCCTCTGCGTTCGCTGAAGTTGAAGACCCCTCTTGTAACATCGAAAATCATTCTCGTTTGATGGAATAGAATAATTTGGACACATAACCCTCTCCATGGGTGCACAGAAATTGGAACATGGTGTTCACCTGGCTACTTACGGGCCATTAATTTGGAACCATCAGCATCCTTTACAGTAGACTCGGCTATCCTGGACCTATTCGGTTCAGAAGATTTTTGGGTGCAGTTCCGAATAGCTGAATTCTCCGATTTTATTTAAACTTCGTATACTCATGTATTTTGACGCGCTGATTACGCATATGATAGTGAAAAATTGCGACAAGGCGATTTTCATGGTGAAACATTAAAAGCCATAAAAATCACGGGTTTTTGCGTTTATCTAAGCCAATATGCCAAATTACGCAAAATGTTTTAAACAAAAGTTGTAGATCTCATTGAGATGCATATTTTCTGCAATTTACATTTTTTTTGTGCGAGTGATAGTTTCCGAGAAAATTAGTCATACATCTAACCGTCAGCTCTTTCTTTACTGTTTATTACCGTGGCGAAGAGAGACCGTAAGTAACGGCAGTAACCAACGTTTCCAACGTTTCGTGGCAGGCGGGAAGGCACCCCTGTGACTGGTTACATAAAAAATGTTTTTCAAACACCTACCCCTTTTCAGCATCTCATAAGGGGCGGGAAGGCACCCCTGTGACTGGTTACAGAAACCATATTTGTCAAACACCTACAGCTTTCCAGCATCTCGTGGGGGCGGGAAGGCACCCCTGTGACTGGTGACAGAAATAATATGGTTCAAACTCCTGCCTCTATCCAACGTCTGGTGCGGGCGGGAAGGCACCCCTGTGACTGGTTACATAAATAATGTTTTTCAAACACCTACCCCTTTTCAGCATCTCGTAAGGGGTGGGAAGGCACCCCTGTGAATGGTTACAGAAATAATGTTTGTCAAACTCCTACCCCTTTCCAACGTTTCGTGTGGGGTGGGAAGGCACCCGTGTGACTGGTTATAGAAATCATGTTTGTCAAACACCTACAGCTTTCCAGCTGTTTCATACTGTAATAATTTATGATAAAGAATGTATTAGATTGGCTGAAGAGAGTTTTAAAATTTGAGAGGATAATTTTGGAAACAGTTTGACTAAAAGGTGAAAGTTTTGGTAGCTCCATGCTAAACTCTCAAATCTGGGGTTAGCCGTCTCAACTCTCTAACCTTCAGAGTACAGTTTATAACCTCAATCTTGTTCTTGGGTTGGCACCTAGCACCGCTGAGCCAACGTGGAGAGTTTGGCCTGCTAAACTCTGATAGCAGAATGTAGAATGAAGGTACCGAAATTATGTGATTGGTTGAAATAAAATTCAGAAAAGGAAACAGCAAGTAATCGAAATCACGCCCGCTGTTTTATATTGTAGGGGAGACCGGGGCTAGTTGGGACACGGGGCTAGTTAGGACAAAGCGAATTTTAATACTAATATTGAACATATCGCGCCATATGTTGTACAGTGGTCGAAGCTCCCGATACGTAATATACCAGTGTATTTTGACGTCAAAATATTCCGTTTCACAGAAAATATTGCCGAATATGTATTTTCAAGCGTGCTGAGTAACTTTTTATTTTGTTGGTTTTTTCGTTAAATCGTCGAAGTAGGTTGGGACAGATTATCGCGGGGCAAGCTGGGACTATTAAACGATATAACGCATTTAGAGTAATGCAAGACATAGCTTATGGGTTTATGTTATTGCTTAAACTTTTGCTTAAACTTGGAATTTTTACTGTCTACACCGAAAATCTAGAAAGATGAAATCTGAAAATGATGTAAAGTGACTCGATAAGCTTTGTTCGTACTTGAACACAACTGAAAAATAAAAAAAATAAGTCAAATGTCTTTAAAAGTGATTGTTCCAACTTTCTTCCTTTTTAAAAACAACTACAGATTTTCTAAATTGACATTGTTTTATTTGTCCCAACTTGCCCCGAGCATTGTCCCAACCTGCCTCGTATACGGGGCAGGTAGGGACACAGGACATGACCTCAGTTATACGCTCGCCAAAATTTATATAATGAATATTATGCGCCCGAAAAATGCACATCAATAGCCAAGGATATGCACTTCAACAGCAAGTATAGAACGATTCTGAAAAAGTTATTAGAAAGACACGAAAAATTCTGGAGTCGTAGTTGTTCCAACTAGCCCCGGTCTCCCCTACTATTAGTGTTATTGGATGGAGTACGGCTGATGAAATATACCTCCAATTTCTTGGAGATCGACCCCTGCACAGAAAAACATCGGGATCAGGAGAATACATCAAGTGTGGAAGTATAACATGAACATCGCTGCATTACCATTCTGCGTTCTTTTATTTTTGTTGCAACTTAAAACAACACCGAATCAACGTACTTTTAGGATCGGCGGGACTGGGTTTTGGGTCATTTCGGTGTTTCTCTGGCCGTAGAAATTTAAATTAAGCGTATATGAGACGCTAAAACTGTGTATGAGATGATATAGTGTGTCCTTGGGTTAAGAAAATTGAGGGGTCTATCACATGCTAAATACAAAAAAATGTTTGTGTAATCCAGACTCTTGGAATCATAGGATCAATGTTTCACCCTCATGATTTAGCGCCTCCAATTATGTCGCTAGCGAAAATATATCTGTTATAAATTATGATAAATTATTTCGTCAGTATAGCGTGCAATCTATAGATAATGTATATAGTTCATGGATCACCTTTTCCCTTATTTACCTACATAGTACGTCATTTAAGAGATAAAAATTTTCCACATGCCGCAATCTATGTCCTGCTCCTGCGTTTAAAAGAGAAAGAAATGTCGCAATGGGGCTTAAATTATATTCCACTATCACGCAGATGGTAGGAGAAACATAATATAAACCGTTCTTTCGACGATCTCTCAGTACTTAATAAATATAGAAGCCATCCTGTTTCGTAGACTTTCAAATATCTTGCTGGTGTCATCAAATCAAATTCTTCACTTATTTTTCAAGTAAGTAAGTAGGGGAGACTGCGGGGTATGGTGGCGCGCTTGGACTTAACTTCCCTATAAATTATATAATTAAAATGTGATTTTTATGTGTTTATTTTTTGAGGCGAAGCTCACATTATCAGGAAACATTTGATACTACTCAAAACCGCTTTTGAACCACGTTATTATTTGATATTTAATCAATTCATGGGTGTTGCATTTCGACGGGCCTACCTTATACAGATATGTGACGCTGCATGATTTAATTAATTTTAATATAATTATAAGGTTTATAGAAAAAATGTATGGTTCCAAAAGTTAAAAAAAATGCTTCACCCATTAAAACCTAACTTTTAAAATATGCTGTAAGTATTTAATACTGCCAAGATATTAAAATCAACAAATACGGGCGTTATTTGTAGCATCCACCGTGCGCGCACCGACATACAGTCGGGGGCAAAAAAAATGTCTCGGGACAAATTGATATCCAGAAGCGGTTTTATTTATTTAATAACAAAAATGGATTGTTTTTTGTTAGAAGAGTACCGGTTTTTGAAAAATACTTTGATTCAATCCAAAATACCTAGAATAAATAAAGAACTTATCCAGAAAAGATATCTAATAGCTTAGGAATTGTTACAAAATCTATTGAATTTTTTATAAATAAATAAGTGAGTGAAAATGGATTCATGGGGATTGGCAGTGATTCGTAAATTGATTTTCACTAAATTTGAACAATTCACAGACAAAAACGGGTTTTTAATTGAATTCATGAAATGTAATGAAAAAATGCTTATTTTATGAACAATTATCCATAGCAGGTAGTTATGCAGAAATAAATGGAGTTTTTTGTATTGAATCGGCCAAAAATTATACGAAAATGTCACAAAATTATCAGATTTATTCATCCAATAACGACTGATGATGGTTTAAACAAATTTAATTAACGAATGCACTGTCTGGCTATTTTTAGAGGTGAAAACTTGGTTTTTTCAACGCAATGAAGTGTAAATAACTAATTTCTCAATTTTTAGGGAGCTTATGTGACGATAAACAATTGTCATTGTTAAAGTCAATTCTTTAAACAAATTTTTATAATCTTAGGCATTTTTTAAGAAAAAAATTACGTTTTATTAGGGTATCAGCAGGCTGTTGTTTAGTAATGGCTCTGTGTTCCGGCTGGTCCATAATAATTGATCATTGTTTCAACAAAATTAATTAAAAAATGCATTTTGCGGCTATTTCTACAGGTAAAAACTTGATTTTTTCAACGTAACTAACTGTTAATTACTAATTAAAAGTTTTTTTCAAAAACCTAGATAACGAATCACTATTGTTATTGTCATTGATAATTTCATTGACAAATCGTTGTCCTTTTATATATTTGTAAACAAGAAATTCCGCGTTTCTTGAGGATATTTAAAATTAACGTAACCGTCAATCACTGACGCGAACTGCACAATCAAAGTCTTCGTTTGTTAGCAAAGAATTGATAGGGGTTATATAAGTAATTGTCTACATATTTCACAAGAAAAACGAAAGTTTTCGTTGACAAATGTATGAGTGGACAAAAAACTGTCTATGCAATTATTAATAACAATAGCAATAGTATATTGTTATCGAGTTTTGTAAAAAAAGTTTAAAAAATAGTAACTCAGAGTTGGTTACGTTGAAAAACCCAAGTTTTTACCTTTAAAAATTGCCGAAAAATACGTTTGTTAATCAATTTTGTTTAAAAATTATCAATTGTTGCTGGCTGATAGCGCAGAGCTATTACTAAATAACATTCTGCTAAAAGAAACGCAATTTTTCCTTTAAAAATTACTGAGATGATAAAACTTTGTTTACACAATTTTTGTAATAATAGAAATTGTTGATTGTCGTATGAGCTTCCTGAAATGTTTTTAAATGAGTTATCTACACTTCATTTCGTTGAAAAAACTATTTTTTTACCTCTAAAAATTTGTTTAAAAAATCATCAGTTGTGTGAAGTCGAAGTTAATTTTTTTGAATTACTGGGCTAGCACATTCCGATGCATACCCGAGCATTCGCACACAAGGTTTTTCCAATAATTCCTAAGCACCTACAACCAAGAAATGCTCCAAAACCTCAACACATGGACTCGTAAAAAATATTCTCTTACTAAATTAGATAATCAAAACTCTTTGTGCAAAAATAATGACAAAAAAGAATGCATGGAATTCAAAATTAAAATTTTTTAAACTGAAACTACAGATTTGAGTTCTACTTTTAGAAAAATTTCCAAAAAGATATCTCCGACCATGAATCTAAACTTCATGAATTAGCAGTAGATGATAGCATCCAATTATATTTTGATTGTCAGCAGAGAATTGTACAAAGCATTGGTCACGATCTTATCACTAAATCAATCAAAAATTCGAATGATTGTCTCATAAATACTATCAATGCCCTCAGGTTAAAAGAACGAATGATAAATAGCTAATTAACTTATCCAATAGGCAAATACCTCAATATGTCATTTGTTTCTTAAGTCTTGGCAATAAATTTTCTGTTAAGCCAGAGAATAAAAGTAGAATTGTTGAGAACACTTTAGCCAATATTGCAGAAACAATTACTCTAATTCCGGACAATAAACGCACTGAATTCAGATCTAAAGTTTCTAGTAGCCTTCAAAGATTTTTAAACAAAAATGATAATAATAAAATTAAATCACAATTTGAAGAAATGGGTAAAAATACCAAAATGTTTTGAACACAAAATAATGACATCATCGTCACTAGTGTCGATAAAGGTAACGCCACAGTGATTATGAATAAAACAGGTTACGTTGACAAATGCGCAATGCTCTTATCTGAAGAAAAAGTTTACAAGAAATTAAAAAAAAAACCCCACAAACCAAATTGATAATCAACTTAATTGCCTGATTAGTAAATTAACAAATAATAATATTATTGATTCTGACATGGCTCGTTATTTTAGGGATGGGGTCAACTTTGCACGTAGCAACTTTGCACGAGCCCAACTGTGCACGTAGATGGCCAGACGGACAACAGTGCACGTCTTTGGTCAGGCGGACAACT
>CAKNWW010342071.1:0-10847 GCA_932074435.1 Andricus kollari | reverse complement strand
TATATCGTCCGCATAGCCTATGACGTGGTGACCCTGACTCGAGAGTAGATGAAGCAGTTCATCCACTACTAGGCACCACAGCAAGGGCGATAAAACTCCTCCCTGCGGACATCCCGAGTCCACAATTCCACATAAAGTGGTATCACCCTTAGTCGTAGCTAGACTCCTGTTGGCCAATATATGGCACGTCCATTCCAAGACTACAGTAGGCACACCATGTGTGATCATGGCCGCCCTAATCACCTTTCCAGAGGTGTTGTTAAAGGCTCCTTCGATGTCCATAAAGGTTCCAATCGCAAGGCCTTTCTCCTTCAGTTGTCCTTCAATTAGGTTTACTGCTCCGCTTAGGGCCGTCTCCGTCAGGTGACCAGCCCTATAGGTGTGCTGCTCTTTATGAAGTGGCCTCCTTGATAAGACCTTGTCGCGGATATATCTATCCACAAGTCTTTCCACTGTTTTTAGTAGGCTGATGGGACGGAAATCCTTGGGTAAGGTATAACCGATCTTACCTGCCTTCGGAATAAAGACTACTCTCATACCCCTCCATGCCGCCGGACTAGGGTGTAAGGGCTGAAGGACTTCAGGGCGCACCTGCCCCTGGCAGGGGTGACAATCTCGTTGGCAAGCCGCCGTTTCGGGCCCAGTTAGGCCGCAGGTGACTTTGGTTGCCTCAGAGGTGCCGTCCCCACTTCTCCAAACCTTGAGAAGCCCGGGAAGTGTGCCTTGATCAGGTGAGCCAAGGTGTCCCCGTCCGACTCCGAGTAACCCCCACCGGGCAATTTAAGAGTGCCGAGAATAGCATCCGGATTTCGAGAAAGCAGCTTATCCAGTCTAGCCGCCTCAGCTCCCTTCTCGATGTCTGTGCAAAAGTACCCCTGTATTCATCCCTCATCGTTGTGAATGATGTCCATAGTTCCTTCGTTTTGCCATTACTGGCACGTCTGAACCTCTCTCTGGTTTTCCTGCGAAGCTCTTCGAGTTTCCCATTCCACCAGTGTGTCTGCCCAGCCTTTCGGACTCTTGTAGGTCGACAATCACTTTCATAAGTAGCTTTGATGGCTTCCATGAAAGTGTTGGCTGCCATCTCCAGAGTATCCACGTAACGAATTGACTTGAGAACCTCTGAAAGTGCAAATCTCAGCTCCGTGGAAAACTGATCCCAGTCCGTTCTTCTTCGATTTCTGATCCATTTAGGGCCAGCGGGTACAATGTATTGCAACACGAACTCTATCTGTGAGTGATCTGATAGAGTGGGTTCACCTGAGACTCTCCACCTCTTGCTGTTATCTCTAAAACTGCTGGTACAGAGAGTGATGTCAATGACTTCATCCCTGACCGAGTTACGGAATGTCGGGGTGTTCCCCGTGTTCAGAATATCTTAATCAGTGGTGATTAGGTATTCCAGTAGGTCATTTCCACTTGATTTGACGTCCGTGCTGCCCCACAAAGTATGGTGGGAATTAGCATCGCATCCCAATAGTAGAGGAATACCCCTTACCTTGCAATATTCCACCAATGTACATACCTCCACTAGTGGGTTAGTTTCGGTGTCATACGGAAAGTAAGCCGATCCCAGAACTAGCCTTCCTGTTCCTTTGAGATCCATGGCTATCAAAATCAGGTCTCTCGAACATAGCTCAAGCAGCGAAACAGCGTTTACTCCCTTCATCAGTATGCAGGCCCTTGGTTTGGCCGTCTTGGGGTCCCTCTAACAAAAAGACCAGCCCTCCCTAAACCCCTTATGGTATCTCGAACTAACCAAGGTTCTTGGATTAGCGAGATACCTGTATGCCTCGCAGCCATGCCCCTCTGTAAAACTGCAGAGGCGCCTTTGCTGTGATCCAAGTCAATATGGGTAATGGTGAGACCAGGAGCAGTCATTTAGGTCTGCTCCCGATCTTCCTGTGTCTCAACAGGCCCCTCCTTTCTCTGACTGGCAACCCTAAAGTTGACCTGTCCAAAGTGATAGAAGGGTTTGTTGTCGAGCGTCGCAAAAGCCCTCGTCTGGGACTCAGGAATCTGCAGAACTAGGAGATGCTTGGTGCCTCCTGATGTGTCCTCTTCCTGAGGCCTATCGTGCCTGACGATACGCCAGGACGTTTTTTTAAATGAGGGGTTGAAACCCTCCAGCCGTTGGAGTTCCTCAGACGGGTCTTCCGGATTACCCGGGAACTACGCCGTAGCTCGTACCACCTTCTGGAGCAATTCAATCCCACCCACCTTAAGCGCTGCACCTTCCCACGGCTTTGCCTCGACCGCTGCTTTGAGTAGCCAAGTTTTAGCCGCTAGGTCGGCTGCCACAAATACGAAGACCCTTCCCCTGCAGAAGGAGGTCACGAATCGTGGGCATTGATCTGGGGACACTCTTTTAAGTGCCCTTCAGGTAGCCTCCTTGAAGAGCTCATACTGTTCCGTAGTGAGCATTGAGTCCGGATAATTGCCATCGGCCACCACCATCGTCAGGGGGTTAGTCCTCTGAGCGGCCGTCAGTCCAGCTCCCGACGACTCTCTGTTCGTCGGCTGCTCGGCCGCTTTGTGCCTCTTCAGAGTCTTAGCCGCCACCGGTGGGGTGTCCTCTGAGCCCCTACCTCTCTTCTGGGCCTCAGTGCTAAATGCCGGCACTGTAGCTGCTGACATTCGTAACCCCTAGGTGCCAAAGTGCCACAAGCACGATCACTCGACGCTCATGACTTAGGGGGGTGGTCACATTGGGTGAGACACCCAATGTTCAAGTATCCGCTTGCAGACCACCATAACAAACGGAGGGCTGTTTCTTGGACGCAATGCGGGCCGCAGGTCATTCCCGTCCCGTTTACAAAGCTGTAAATCGGTCCGGGAGGGGCCTTGACCGAGGTCCTTTTGACCACAAAGCTGGAAAACGTTCCGGAACAGGGCGAAAATCGATCGATTTTCAAAAATCCACCTTCAGCTGTTCAACAAGGTTTCTATGATTTTACGCATGTATGGCAAACTGGAGCAATTTCCCCGAAGTACGTCGGTTTTAAACATGTATTCCCATCAAATACACGCCTATTAGAGCAATTTTCAATGGCTAGAAAACGTTCCGGAGCGGGGAGAAAATCGAATGATTTACAAAAATCCGCCTCAGATGTTAAACAAGGTTTCTATGATGTTACGCATGTATGGCAAACTGAAGCAATTTCACCGTAGTATGCCGGTTTCAAACATGCATTCCCATCAAATACATGCCTATTAGAGCTATTTTTCATAGCTAAAAAACGTTCTGGAGCGTGGCGAAAATCGACCGATTTTTAACATTGTTCTTTCAGCCGTCGGTGGTTTTCCCTTTAATTTTAAAAACCCTATGCAAAAATGTGAGGGAACAATGACCGAGCAGTGGGCAAATTAAAAAAAAATCTTTTCAGTAGAAAGTTCATATGTGTAAATAAATTGAAATAAACGTAAGTCATGTTTAGGTCACTCATTACGAAAACATATATTTATTTGTATTTATTCTTACAGAATCATCTGGTCCGCCTTTTACACGGAAAAATCCACCCCCAGAAGATTACTTACCTTTAATGTTCCAGGCGTTTAGTCGTCTTGAACCTACTGGCACTAGAGGTTTTCATTATTATAGACTTCAACCGCAGGGTCCATTAATTGAACTGACTGCAGAACATCTTGAACAACCTCAAGTAATAGAGAACGGTTGGTGCCTTGGATATAATATGGAAAATATATTTGTACCAGTATTTGATGAATATGGTACACGGGTTATTGCATATGGTAGAAATAACTATCCCTTGCCTGATCGACTTAGGACACTTATACCGTATTATAAGTTTATGGGACCTGGTCGAACTATTATTTTTGGCCATTATAATCAAGTTCCAAGTAAGCCAAAACCATACACAAGTGAAAGTTTCGAAAAAGGACTTCAACCTCCATCAAGAGGACGTCGAGGTACAAGTTCTTCAAGCGAACCAAGAAAGCACAATTGAGTCAAGTCAAAATAATTGCCAGTTACATTGAAAAGTCAATGTATATTATTGAATTCAACAAATACATATGTGTGATGCATTCTGAAATTTTTTTATCGATTTTTTGTGGCTGCCAACCCTCACCTTATTTTCGCTGAGCCAAACGAGAAAGTAGGTACGATTTTGGGGGGACTTCTGTATTTATGCGGGGCTGCTGAGATTTCCAGTCTGGGTAACATACTGCAACGCCGCCGACGGGCCGAAAGGTCTGCTTCTGAGTCAGCTGCATAAGTAACCTCGGATTCTGCATTGAAAAAATTCGAATCGTCTACCTTATAATTTACCTCCGGCTGATCCTGAGATCGTCGCATTCTTAGTCTTTTTGCAATCGTGCTCCCTTCAAGGCTAGGTTCAAAAGTCGACAAAACACTGTTCCTTGGGGTCAGGTATCTAGCCGCAGATGACCTTACGCGGCAGATGGGACAGGCGGAGATGGAGGTTTCACCTCTGAATACTTTTTTAGAGCTACTAATCTTTGTGAATGTTATGAGGAACAGTGTTGATGGACCAGATGAAGTGATACCAGAAGAACAGGATTTTGCATCCGGTTTGCGATGGAATGAGCCTGATGCTGGCAAGATGGAATCTTGTTGAGTAGGCTTGGTACAGCCTGTTCAGCTCGACAAGAAGTGCTTGATATTTCGCCTGTTTTTCTTCCTCCTTTACCGTGATATTTCCATCGACTGGTGTCGAGAATTCAATCACGTAAATGATCTTGGTCTTCAGATCTTGGAGGACAATATCAGGCTTCGTAGCACTAATACGTTGAGTGGTGCATAATGAGAAATTGCAGTAGATCTTACACTGATCATTCTCAACAGCAGACTCGAGTTCCCCCTGGACGTATGGCAAGACAGGCAATAGATCAACTCCATAGAAGTGCCTAAAATGGTGATATAACACTTTTAGAGCCGCATTGGATGTTACTCTTCTTCTTGCCGATAAAGAGCTTCATATCCGTTGTTGCGCAAAAAGTATACCTGATCTCTTAAATACTGAGGCGTTTTATGAGCATATTCCGGGTGCATATTGATCCAACGACCATTTAACCTCTGCATGAATCCTCTTCGTCCTGTTGAGATTCTTTGCCAACAGGTAAGGATGTCCCTTCTGTGTTGGTCCGACCATTCTTTTTTATCTTGTATCTATCAAACTAGTTTGGAAGGCTTCATAAACTATGGAAAATTGTTAAAACTCAACATTTGACTTTGGTTGAAATAATTCAAGGTAAAGAATAGAAAATTTGTATGTAGTATACCTAATAGCTTATCAGACTTATAAGATCCGATAATAATAATGTGAAAAATAAATTTAACAACTTTAAGATAATAAATCATTTTAGTCTCTTACCTAAACTTCACGTACGCAAGGTTAATTCATCGTTTTGTTAATCACTCCAAAGCATACAAGGCTCTCTTATGAAGCAATTTTTGATTAGGTTAATGAGAAAGCCACTAGACGAACGTTCAAGTATCTTTCAGAATTGTTATTGTACTAATACTGTCTTCACGTAAATAATATTCAAAAATCAGTTTAGTCCATTTTAAGGATATGAGTTGCCTCGTCGGCATTTTTTTCTTCACCTTTGTAATGATTGTTGATTCTATGGGTAAATATAATAATATTTTTTTTTTTTATAATTACATTATTTACTTTAGTACCTCGGGGGTCATTCAAAATGTGGTGTAGTTCACAGTGGGAAAAAACATAATTTTATAAGCTAAATGTTCCGTTTTTTAACGTAATGTCTTTCAAGTGTTAAAAATAAACAGCTAAACCAAAATATTTTTATTTAAAATTCAATTTTTTGTTAAAAATTATAAAAAGGTTGTTAATGAGTAATGTAACTCAACTTTGGTTGAAAGATCAACTTTTTGGGTGAAAATTAGTCTTTTATCAATATTTAACATTTTGAATTCGATCTTTTTTATTGATTGAAGAGTTATTCTCGGTTGAAAATTTCAGTTTCATTAATGCATTTCAGTTGTGCATTCAACCATTTTCTTGAAAATGGAGGTCTTTTGCAAATCTATGAATTTTCTGAATTCCTAAAATGCTTTGAATTCTCTGGATCCTCTGATTTAAAAAAAAGAAGCTTTTTTGAAATTTTGAAAGGTTTCAAGAGAATAAAATTTCAAACAAAGTGTAGATTTTTGGAGGATTGTTAAAGAAATCCCGAATATTTTTAAGAATTCTGCAAGTTTTCAAGAAAATAATTTTTTTTAAGATGTTTCGGACAATTTGAATTGATTTTTTATTGAAAAGAAAAATAATTTTCCAAGTAAATATAAAATATTTCAAAATATTTTACAAGCTTTCTAAATATTTTCAAAAGAAATGTGGATTGTAAGCCAACTTCCGTACATTTTTTTAGATATGAGGAAAAATTTGATTCATTAAAAAAAAAAATCTTTCCAGTAGAAATTTCATCCGTCTAAATAAATTTCAATAAACGTACGACATTTTTACATGGCTCATTCTGATGATATATATTCATTCATATTTGTTCTTACAGAATCATCTGGACGACCTGATGCACGGAAAAATCCACCCGCAGAATATTATTATCCTTTAATGTTCCAGGCGTTTAGTCGTCTTGAACCTACTGGCACTAGAGGGTTTTGTTATTTTAGATCTGATCCGTATACTCATTATCATGAAGTGACTGCGGCAGATCTTGAGCACAAAGTAATAGAGAACGGTTGGTGCCTTGGATTAAATATAGGAAATACATTTGCACCAGTATTTGATGAATATGGTACACGGGTTATTGCATATGGCAGAAATAACTATCGATTGTCTAATATACTTAGGTCACTTATTCCGTATTATGCCAATATGGCAACTATTCAAACTATTTTTCATGGCCAATATGATCACATTCCAAGTAGGCCAAGACCATATACAAGTGAAAGTTTCGAAAAAGGACTTCAACCTCCATCAAGAAGATATCGAGGTGCAAGATCGTCAAGTGAACCAAGAAGGCGCAATTAAGTCAACTGAAGATAATCGCCAGTTGCATTAAAAAGTCAATGTATATTATTCAATTAAAGAATTTAATGTGGTGAACATGTCAATACTACTATTTATTTATTTATTATTCAGGAAAAACTTTTATTGTACCGTGGACCTAGAGAGATGCTTGACAAGCGGGCTGAATTGATTATAGAACCTTTACTGGCACCAGAATTTCTGTATCTGTTCAGGATTGCCTTCGCCGTAAGATTCCCAACATTTCCTTTGCACGATGGAACCCCTTCGCTAGGGTCAACGACTTATCCCGCTCTCAGGGTGACGGCACGTGAGGCACCAACTAATTTGGCAGGCTCACGAAAGGAAATTCCTGCAATCAACGACTGGCCACAAATGGATTTAAGATACTCTATTTTTTTTTAATGATACCGAAACCCTTTATTCTCTAAAATTTATATGGGGTTTTCCACGGCCTGTCTATGGATCACCCGTTATTGCTACTTGGGACTGAAATACCTGATCTTACAGTTTCGACTGATTTTACTGATCTGTTATCTGAACACGTGAAAAATTCGAGATCAACACGAAAGAAAAGGGGTTAGGTTCAATTAAATAAAATTTGCTAGGCCACAAATTCTGCTTAATAAAGAGATGACAATTAAATTTATTACCATCAAAAAGAAGGGGTGCTTTACGCTCACAAGTCGACAAATATTTTTAACAATAGGTTATCCTCCCACGATCTTACCAAGTTAAAGTCATTATCACATGAACATTGTTGATTTTTTTCTGGAAGTAACATTCAAAGAAAAGGATTAAGACTAAATTCCGATTTATAAATATTTTCCCCTCAATCTCACCACACTAATGTACTAATCCCGTGAACACATTTGACTTATTTTTGAAGGTGACATAAAAAAAGGACAAAACAAAAGAACAAGACCAGATTCAGTTGTGTAGGAAGGTAACGCGGCTCAAGCACACTCGGAGACCCGGAAACACTCGCGGCACTCAAAGTAGGTGGCGAACTCCATGGTCGGAACACGTGACGAATCTATAAGTTTGTCAAACAAACCAAACAAAAGGAACCTTGTAATAGATGAGCTCGTGTGACCATTGACTTTGCCGGGAATCAAACCTTATACATTATTTTTCTTCTGCTTTTTCTCCTCTTCGCAGGCCTTTCGAAATTTCGTAAAGAAATTAGTTTCTTCCGAGTCTGACATGGCTACTATTTCTTTTGTCTTTTGCTATACTGGCGTGCCCCCGGAAGGTTAGAACAAGAGTGCCAGGTCAAGATGCTTACGGAAATACAGAAGGGTCGAAGTTCCAGAGTCGAAGGGATTGCCCAATAAGAGGCGTTACCGAGATCACGTGGGCAGGTATCGCAAAATAAGCGAGTTCACAGACTCGTAATTATTTGGGAGTGCACCCCGGTTTATAGCTAGATTTAACTAATTTAGGCCTTCGCCATACAGTTGGACGATTCAGATGACATACAAAATTATTAGATATACAATGGCACTGTTTGGGTGGCACTTCGGTGAGAGAGATTGATTAGAGAGAGTCTTTACTCTCTCGTTGCAGGGTCGGGGCCCCAAGCTCACTTGCGACTCTGCCTGAACGACGGTTTCGGTCGCCCATACGGTGGCGGCCTCCAGTTCTAGGGGGAAGAAGTTGTAAAATTTGAATTGAGTAATCGTGGAACCAACGGACTATTTGCCTCGCCTCCAATTGCTCAGTTTAATTCGCCGAGAAAAAGGGCTCCAAGAAAGCATAAAAAGACAAGGTTAACAGGAGTAAGTAAGAAAAAGAAAGCGTTAATAACCATTGCCCTGAGTGTTTCCTGGTAGTGTTTTCAGAGGTGACCCTTGTTCTAACGTTTACATGCCTGCACAGTGCGAGCATTATGGATCGCACGCGTGCGGATAAGGCCGCATTACGTGAGTTCATATCACCACGCAGATGTGTCTTCCATGTGGTCGCATATGTATCGCACAGCGTGCGAGACACGCGTGTGCGGGTAAAATGCGAGCACGTAGTGCGAGTAAAATGATTTTTACATTACGTTGCAGAAATGAAAATGATAACTCTATAAATACCATTTAAACTTGGCACTGAATCATAAATAATAACAATAATATGATTTTTCGAGCCAAATTCAAATGGTCTTTACATAGTTTTCATTCTCATGTCCTAGTGTGAACAATAGAATGGAGGTTATATTATTTGTTTATTTACTTACAACATAAATAAAACGAACCAGGAGTGCAATAATAACACTGGAATTTCTTCTATCAATTAAATTTGTTAAATTCTCCAGAAATATCCGTCTGGATCGCGTACTAAGAAAACTTATAAAGTAACCACAGCACATCGGTCCGTTGGCCGCCCGCTGGTACTGAGGTTAAATCAACATGGCGTCAGTGACTGAAGGGAAAATTTTAAAAAAACTTTTTGATAAAATAATAAAATCCATAATTTTTTTCATATTGACTTTAATATTTTATTAAATAGATATTAAAAAATAAAAACTAATTTCCAAAATAGTTTTTCACAATATATAAGTTAATGAAAAATTATTTTTTAGGAAGATACAAAAAAAAAAAGTTTTACCCTATGGATTATTAATATTAGTAATTTTACCCAATAAAAATATTTTGAATTTGTTTATTCATACTGTTAATTTACTTATAAAAAATTCCGCACGGTTTATCGAGAGAGCAGCATTTGTGCACGCAGGACGTGAGACTCACCGCGTGCCAGTAAAGTGCGACGCATGATTGTTATCTGGTGTGCAACGCTTATGCAATAACGAGCCCCTCACAAAATGCGACGCATGTGCCTAGCACCCTGCACGCACCGCGTGCCCCGCACGCCGTGCGAGTTGCATGCCTCGCACGTTTGCTATCTAAGGACGCGCGGCGGATTGGTCAATCCCAATCCCCCGTGCGCGTGCGCAGTCATTTCTCTGACCGGCTTGAACCAAAGGGGATTATAACTTTTTTGTTCCGCGAGTTAGGCATCATTGGGTTAGCGTTCTTTAAATTTTATGTTCGCTTGTTCAAGTTCTTGATATTCCTTCTCTTGCTAAATAATCATATCTTGCTGCTATTCAACTAGGAAAGTTATAACTAATCGTGCTTTGTGCATTCGTTATTAACAGTCCTAAAGATTTTTAATTTGTCGAATAAACAGAGTTTTTAGCAGCTATTTTTAGATCCTGCTCTTATTTTATTCAAGCCAGGCTCCAGAACCCCTATCCTCTATAAATAAGTTTACATGTGATTTCAAGGGATACAAAGTTATACTTGAAATGACGGAATTAACCGCCTGGCGTGCATCAAACATGCCCGTTAATGGATCCTCTAGAAAAGCACTGTTGTACTTCAGCTTAGGATAAAGTGTTTTACCATATTTCCCCTGGGTCAAAACGATTCGATTAATTTGAGCAATTTGTTTTAAAACCAAGGGAAATAAGAAGATTTTCAACAAAAATGGAAGTTTAAATTCTTTTAAATGAAGCAAATATAGGCTCTCTAATCAATTAAATCTATAAAAAGCTTCGGATTCTCAACATTACAAGTGAGAATATGCATTTTAAACAACAAAGTCCAATTTTTAACTTTCTTTGGTTGAAAAGTCTACTATATTTTTTATTGATACTTTTATCATTAAATCAAAAAATTGATTATTTTGTTAAAATTTTTTTGTTTTGCTTAAAGGTTCATCGTTTTGTTGAAAATTCATTTTTTCCGGTGTAAATTAATTTTTTCTGAAATAAAAGTTTAACGTTTTATTTTTGGTTAAAACCTTATCTTCTATGACAGACTATAAAATTCAATTGTTGTGTGAAAACTTGATATATTT
>CAKNWW010342068.1:0-10417 GCA_932074435.1 Andricus kollari | reverse complement strand
TACTTATCAATCCTTTATCTAACCCGACACGTAATATTGCACATTTAATTATGTAATCAGCATTGTCGAGATGGAATAAAAGTGACTTTCTACTTACAGAAGGAGCTCAAAATACATAAATTGTACTTCATAATATAGCACTGCATTGGCGCCACTGACTTAGCCTAGAATATGGTAGAACATCGGATGAAATGAAACACGCACAGTATTAAAGTAGATCCTCGAAAGTTAAAACATACGACGGCGTGTACTTCGTTGCTCTTCTCGCTGCGCTCGTGTAGGCGGCCTGGATGTAGCCGGCTGTCGTTGACGAGGAGGAGTAATATTTCGGGTATTGGAATGCAAACTCAATGAAGACAAACCAAGTACTACATCTAAATGGGTAGGAGTCCATGGAGACAGATATACATCAGTCATGTCTGGCAAGCTTGGAGCGGTACGGTAAGTTATCTCAGCCCAAACTGACCGCGGAACATACCATTTAGCTTGTTCGAATACCCATGGCGCCTGTAAAGATAAAGTATTATTTTAAGGCTCATTTAGGTTATTGAAATAAGACTCAGAAAAACATTTTGTAGTGGAACTAAAATAAGGCTATTGGTGAGATCCTAGTAGTGATGAAAAATAAGTAGTTTATTTTAACAATGACAATCGTTATTTTTTAGTTACTTTCAAAATGTAGGTCACCAATTACGAAAAAATATTATTCAAATTCAGTGCAGGCCTATAGCTTATTTCCTATAATGAATTTCTTGAAATTTTATTCGCAATTCTAGAAAAATTGTTATGGAAAATCAGTATAAAAAAATCTTCCTGCTGCGCGGCCACATTCTCATCGCGGGTTACGCGCACGGCTAGCTTCGCTCGAAAGTTTGTGCTCACTTTCTGAATTTTCATCCAAAATAGCTGGTAAACGAACTCGTTTGTTCTTTTTAGGCATTTAAGAAGTGTGCCAAAGCACAATCCAATTTGATCAATCTTTCGAAATTTATCGTGCCTACCCGATACTTAAGACAGATAGACAGACACCATCGTGAAAATCATTTTTTCTGACTCAAGGGGCCTCAAAACGTGCAGATTTGATGAAACCCGACTATTTCAAATTTTACATAAAACCATTACCATCTCATTAGAATGAGAATGTAATAAATAATGTTAAAATATTGAAAGAATTAATGCACAAAATATCACAAATATCAAGGAATTTTAAAGGATTTTGAAACACTTTAATGATTTCAAATAAATCAACAGATTCCCTCACAGCAAGTAGATATTCCGCAATATCCCTGTTTATCCCATTCATGTACCGGGTTATCCCAGGGATAAAACACCGTGATATCCTGCAAAGCGGAAATTTGAATATTCTGGAGAGAATTTCTTGAGAATATTGTCAAGAAATTTCACTTGGAAAAAAGAATTTTTTTTGTTTCTTTAAGGATTTTAAAGGATTTCTAACATTTCTAGGAATTTAAATATGTTTTCTAAATAACTTTAATGAATAATTCAAATTTATTTTCTTTACCCTAAAGGGATTTGTCTGACGCATTTGCGGGAATATTTCCAAAACAGGTCTAACATCTCACTCTATGACTTAATCTGTAGAGTTGACCTGTATACCCCCTTAAAACTGGCAGCTGTTGATTTCCAGAACATCGGACATCTCAGCGCTGAACAGCTCGCTGCTCAGTGGCGAGATCAACAGCTGCACAAGCAACACCCCCAAACACTAGATCTTCCTTACGTGGATAGTGATGCTTCAAACCTCTGGTTAAGGCGGGGAGAACTCTTTCCGGAGACAAAAGGATTTGTCAGTGCCATCCAGGACAGGGTAATCAAGACGTGGAATTACCAAAAACACATCCTTAGTATGGCGGCAGTTATTGATAGATGCCGGGTTTGTGGATATCTCAATGAGATCATCAAGCACATCATTGATGGATGTACGATGCTCGCCTTGCAAGAATACACGCGCAGACATAATGACTGTGCAGCTGTGGCAGCCGTTAGAACGATGGGCCGCAGAACAAGGTCTACAAATGCAGTCTTTGCTACTAAACTCGTCCACCCTCGGTACATCGAGGCATTGATACCAGCAATGTTGGATGAGATTATAAACTCTAAACGGCAGAGACTTGATGTTCTTACTGCTAGACTGCGTTGTTATAAGTAAAGTAGTGCAGGAAGGCAACCAAATCAAATCTTTCAGATAGATAAAAATAGGTTCTATCGTGAACTGAGTACAAATAAAAATAACCCTCAAGACACCGAAGTCCCTCAGTTGGAACACGCAAAGAAATGGTTTGGTTGTCCTAACTGAACTGGGTTCGGTTGGCACTATTTCGGTTGTCTGAACCAAACGTTGGTTTGTGGCAACCGAACCGGTTTGGTTATCATGACTGAATCTGTTCGGTTGGAAAAGTTCGGTTGCGCGAACCTCACAGTTCGGTTAAGGTTAACTGCACTACGCATGCGCACTATTACTCTGGCCTGCGCTGGCAATTTATTAAGATATATTATAGATTTATAGAATATTATACCATACAAATATTAGAATTAAAAAAGGATTGTTTTTTTTACATTTATCTAATGCTTTTATATAATTTATTTTCATTATTTTCTTTTCACCTGCTGGCCTAATCGTACTGCGCAAACTCGAGCATTTTTGCGTTCTGAGGGAGCTGTTATACCGTTATGATGCGCTTCCCTAACCGTAGCATCAGTGTTTCATAACATTTCATAGGCGTTTCGTGAAGTGAATTGAAGTGCAGTGGACTTATTTATAAAATTGAAAGTGTTTAGTGTGCAAATGACGTACAAGGAACTTCTTTCTAAGTGGGGTCTCGACAAATATATCGAGAAATTTGAACTTAAGAACGAATTTTTCCAAATGCTTAGATTAAAATTTGAAGGAGTGGTTTTGGAGTTTTGGAGTGTACTCCAAAAAGCAGTGGAAGCAGCAGATTTCAATTCTGATAGAAAATTTAAATATTATGTCAAAAATTGAATTATTGTGTTGAATATTAAATTATTTTGTTAAAAATTGAATTGTGTAGTGAAAAATTTCAGTATGCTGTTGAATTTTTATTGTTAGAATATCAACTATTAAATTTTGCTTTGTGAATTCATCTGTTTGTTTTAAAAGTTTAACTATTTAGTATTATTGTATTATATTATTGTTTATGATGTACAATTAGGACTTAGGAATAAACTATATATATATACTTGCATAATAACTTTATTTTAGTATTTATTGTTTATTCCCTTTGAACTACCATCCATTTCCATAGAGTGTGGGGCGAGGGGGGATTAACCGATGTAACCGAACAGTTCGGTTGTAGTGGCCAAACTGTTCGATTACTGCAAACGAACTGTTGGGTTGCTGTAACCGAACTGTTCGGTTGGTGTAACCGAACAGTTCGGTTGTGGGTACTGATCTTAAGCGAGCAGTTTGGTCACTCCAACCGAACTGTTCGGTTAAATTGACCAAACTTGGTACAACCGAACCAGTTCAGTTACAGCAACCCATGAGTGAGGTCAGTCCATAGGCAACCCGACAGTTCGGTTGGGACAACCCAACTTTCGGTTGCCGCAACCAAACCTTTCTTTGCGTGAAGGCATGACTAAGTACTGGTCCGGTGTTGAGAAAAAAACGAACAGAAGTAATTTAGGTGCTGCGTAGTTCCAACTAGAGGAAGCAAGAGCTAGCAATAACCCTAAAATGGATCTGACTAGCATCACAGCAGTAGATGTTTGAGCGGTTTTTAAAAAAGGCAATTCACTGGAAAGCTCCTGGTCCGGACATGGTACACACCTTGTGGTGCAATTACCTGACGAGTATGCCTCCTGCGTTGGCAAGGTGTTTTCAGAAGATCATCGAACACCCAGATCTGATGCCAGGCTTTATACTCGATATATTATTCGGCATTCCTTGAATTTATCCTCAGAGAAGACCTTCAATTTCATGGTAGAAACCATAGAGGAATTAGAAACGCAATAGAGACAAAAAAGAATCCACGGCGAGCACCCCAAAAATTTATACCAACATAAAAAGTCCTGCTTCCAGAAACGAAACGATTTGCCATTGCGATTCAAGACAGGGTGGTCAGCATCAGAAATTATCACAAACACGTGTGCCGATGCCGATTATGTGGAGATACGAACGAATCCGTCGAGCACGTTATTGTCGGTTATCGCGTAATGGCTCAAAGAGAATATACACACAAACATAATGATGTGGCGGGCATTGTACATCAACTTGCCGGATCATTATATCCAAGCCAATCGACCCGGCACCGTGATGCGAAAGAAAGAAGCAGAAGAGTGCCTATATCATCGACACTGCTTGTCAACTTAAACGGAATTTGCAAATCACCGCAAAAGATTTCAAGCATCGTATTAAATTAAGGAGGTATGGTCGCGCATACTATCTGCAAAAAGTTAGACCTAAGACTATGTCGGAAAATAATACTGTTTGAGTGATATAAGTTTTATTAACCCTTAAATGGATACTGTGTAACTTATTTACGTCGAAGAAAGACAAACATTAGTTAATTATGCTGATATAATGTCTAATTGATTAATTTCCTGTCAGACCTAAGAGAAAATGTTTTGCTATGATTGTACACTACACATAGAGAAGTTGTGTATACATACGAGTACACACTCAATCCTCAAGATCTCAGTGTAGACGTGGCAACGTCGTATTTTTCATGGTGTCAGCTTTGACAGTTGTGCTCTTTGACTTTAAATGAAAACGTGACATTTGATGACAATGACAGATCGATTAGTAGTTAAAGGTAAATTTATAAAAAACAAAATTTCCGACAGCGTTGCCTGATGGCTACCACGTGCTTGTTTTATTTTTCGAATAATTCAAAATTATCAAACTTTGCATACCTCTCATTTTTAAACTAAGAGGACAAAAATTCTGAAATTTTTTTAATATCTTCATGAAACGCCCTTCTAACATATATTAGTTTTTGAAAAAAACGGTAAGAATAGTTTAAGAGTTAGAATTAGAAATGTAACATTTTCCTATGCTTGGGATAGGCTTTACGTGTATAAGGGTTCAACCTTGATCTTAATTATCTCAGCTCAGGAGAGGACAATGTTTTTTAAATTTCACAAATGTTTAGATAACATTCCAAAGAACCTATGGTCAAAGTTTAAACAAATCCGTAAGAAAAGTGCGTTCGTGACCGTACCTCCTTAATGTATAAAATCCTTATCTCATTACGCACTCGACTTAGGTTGTATATAATATTTATAATTAAGAAAATTCAAATATTTTCTATTTATTTAAATAAACTTTCACGATCTCGAATAATTTGAAGGGATGTTTAGAGAACTTGAGGAGAAGATCTTCTGTGGATTTCAACAATTTCAAAAGATATGAAGTAATTACCAAAAATTTTGGGAATTTTAAATATTTTAAGTTATTTTAGAAGATTCTAAAGAATGTTAAGAGAGTGTTAAAATTCAAAACGTTTTTCAAATAATTGTATAGGATTTTACAAGATTAAAAATTATTTAATAAAATCTCTATTCACAGATTTCTTGGCATTTGGACGATTCATGGAGAACCTTAGGCAATGATTTAAATTAATTTTATCTTTAAAGGGTTTTAAGGGATTTTGACTAATTTTTGGAGAACCTTAGGAAATCAATTTAATCTAATTTCAAGGGATTTCTACAGATATCGGCAATTCTAAGATTCGTAAGCCCTTGGAAGAGTTGCAAGGTATTTCAAAGACTTTTTTCTTGATTTTTAAAGATTTTAATATAGATTTCTAGATAAATAAATTGCACAGAAGAACATTTCTACGGAGTTCTAGCGATTTTAATGATATACACTGATTTGAATGATTTTTTATATGAAAAAATTTCACGAATACGTTAAATTTTATTTATATTTAAGGGACTTCTACTTATTTATACTCATTTTAATAGTTCTCTACAATTTCCAAAGATTTTAAGAGATTTTATGCTATTTCCACTGATTTCTAGACAACTTAAAGGAATAAAGTAAATACAATTCAAAGGGTTTTTTATACATATCTCAATAATAAACGGCCATACCACGCTGGAAGCACCAGTTCCCGTTAGATCACTGAAGTTAAGCAGTGTTGGGCGCGGTTAGTACTTGGATGGGTGACCGTCTGTCTGATACTACTGCGTTGTTGTTGGCGGTCGTGGGTGTAGTGAGCCCATTTTACTACAAATCCACCTAAAAAACACTACCCGAATCGGGTAGTGTCACGCTTACCCCTAAAGGCTCGCCGAAAGGGAAATAGCTTAATGATATGAAATAATTCAAGCTATATGAAGGAAAATAAAAAATTATAGAGGATTCTAGATTTTAAGTTATTTTAAAGGATTCAAAAAATCTAAAGAGAATCAAAAAATTTTCCAGGGACGTTACGAATTTTTCTAAGTTTTCCAAAAATTGCAAAGACTTTTACAGGATTGAAGACATATATTTTACCTGAAAATATTTGTAATATTTTCAAGGGATTTCACAAATTCTACGGTATTTGAAATGATTTATAGAGATTTTTAGCGAATCAATTAAATTTATTTTATTTTCAAGGGATTTTAAATGATTTTTACAGATTTCCAGCTATTTCAAATACTTTAAGGGATTTATACGGATTTTAACAGGTTTCGAAAGATTCCGAAGAATTTACACGGATTTCAATAGAATTTCTAGAAATTTTAAAATATCAGGGGAATTCACCATTTTTGTCTGTGTATAGGTTATTTTCTCAGAATAACTATTTTTGAGTACTTCGCTGAGAAAAATGGTTAGATGGGCCAACTATTCCGTTCATAAGACAAGGCAATCCTATTTTATTAGTTGCGACGGCCATTTTCTTAGTTGCTGTTCCTAATATAATTGTTGTGTCAACTAATAAAATAGCAGTAGCATGTCTTATTATTAAAACAGTTGCCTCAATTAACAATTTTTTCAGTATTACATTCCAGATTATGAGCGGTCTAAAATGAATCGTTCCTTTTTAGTTTGATTACTTTTTACATTAATTCCTTCAATATTTATTTTGTACAAGTATATTTGAGAACGAAAGAAAGAAATCTTACCAAACATCCAGGGTTTCGCGTGATCCTTGGATGAATACAATTTTGAAAGACAAACCCTTTTGCTACGGAAATTAATATTTTGAAGAAAAATGTTCATTTTCCGAAAGGGAGAAGACTACGGATAGCAGACGACAGCCTGTTTACGGCGAAAGCCGTTCGCCAATTTATTTTGTTACTCATAATTCTGACGTCGAAGAAGCATTCTTGGGTGTCTCTCTATATCTCAAGACCCACGACTTGATAATGGTAAACCTAAATTTCCCTAAATACTTCGCGAAACGGAGCAAAATTTAGATCTTATTGACTGGTCCTGTATGTATAAAGACCATGAGACTATATTTGTAAGCAGCCAACAAGGTGCCTGGCTTTCGCGATCACTTATGGACCGCGAGTAGAGATTTTGAGTCGCGGCCAAAGATAAGGCAGTTTTCAATTGGAAAATAAAAATTAAAAAATGTGCATAAAATTGCGTGAGAAAATAATAAAATAGTTTTTGCAGATTCTATCTACAAATGCACTAATTTTATCGATAAACCAAATTATCATTGTATGTAAATTTTCAAATTTACCATGTTTGTAATTCTAACCGGACTCTTTGCAAAATATCGAAATTTACCAAATTCACGAAGTTTGAAATTCTAAAATTTCATAAAACTGTTTCCTGTGCAAATTTATTTATAAATTCTAAGTTTATCAAGCATACTCGCCAGTTTTGTAATTTTAGTTTGACGATTTGATAAAATTAGAATTTATAAATAAATTTCCAAAGGGCTCAGTTTTATAGTTTTCAGAATTGGAAATTTGGTGCATTTTTTATTTTTGGAATTTTTTACTTGACGAATTGACAAATTTATAATTTATTTTAAAAAAGTGAACTCTCGCCAAATTTTTTATTTTAGAATTGTCAATGTGGAAAATTTGGTATTATCGAAATCTTATAGTTCGGCGTCTTGATGCACTTCGAATTTTTTAATAAATCTGCAGAAGCCAGTCTTATTAAATTTGCAAATTTACATACGAATATAAATTGGTAAGCAGGTAAGCAGGTTCATGACTTTTAGCAGCTTAACGAAATAGAATTATTTCTAGTTTTTCATATTCTCATCATTCATGATTGAAAAAGTATTGGAATTGTCTGAAATTTTACACCTCAGTTTTTCAACAAATCGATGGGTCCTAAAATAAACTAGGCAACTCGCGACGGCAGATGGAAAATACGTATCTGGCGCACTCTATACTAAGTATATATAAATTTCTATATGCTTAGTATAGATAAGGTACTATATTAGATAGGAATATGCAAGCTGCCATTTTGGTTCCCCGCGAAATTCAAAACAGCTAACTTGATATCGAATGTCTTCGTTATTTGCGTGGTCAACGTGCGTGTCGTGCTGTAAAAAAAGGGGTTCCTAACCTTACCTTTTTCTGGATCTTATTTCGATTTAACATACCAAAAAAATGCTCACACGCAATTTAATTACATATAATCATAAACTTCAGACCCCAGTTATTTAAATTATATTGTTTTAGTGATAAATAAGGGTACTTACTCCGCATAACATTGAACTAGAATTCGGTTTCCATTTATCGCGCCTACAATTTATAATCCATCTTTCTAGTCTTTCGCTTGGTCCTAGTGGAAAACGGTAAAGCTTAAAACGATCTTTGCTTCTGTTTTTACAAACTGGAGCACTACAGCAGACCATTTTTATTATATTCTAAACTTAATTTTTAACTAAAACACACGACATGCTCATCGCATTGTTTCCCGCAAACTGTCCAGGAACCAATATGGCGGTTGCATATTCCTGTCTAATATAGTACACTAGTATAGAGTGCGCTATATACGTATTTTCTATCTGGCGCCGCGAGTTGCGTAGTTTCTTTTAGGACCTATCGAATGGCGTCTGTCTGTAGGTCAGTCCGTCCGTAAACACGATAACTTTCCGATAAATAAACATATGAAATCGAGCTTTGGCACACTTTTTTGAGTAAAAAAAAACAAGTTCGTTCACCAGCATTCCCTCACCAACGGTTATGGTTTTATCCTACGTAAATGCTATCCAAAAATCGAATGTTTAATTTTTACCCCAAACGATGAGAGATTCGTAAAAAAAGATTTGAAGAAGAATTCAAGCTTTTTAAAATACGTACAATTTTTGTTTTAACTATTTTTTGATAGGAATTGTCTTTTTGGCATTTTTTATAAGATTTGCTATTTTCGTTTCATTTATCAAAAATACAGTTGAAAAATCCAAAATTCAAATATTCAGACAAATGACGCAAAATACGTATGGGTAAAAGTATGGAGCAGGAATTATAGCTTTTGGATAGTCCTAATAAATTTCCCGTAACCATTTTTTGATAGGAATATTGTCATTTCGGTTATATTTATCGAAAATACTATAAAAATAATAGAAAATTCAAATTTGGAGCCAAATGAAGTGAGATACAGAAAAAAGTTCCATAGATAAATTGCAACTTTTAAACAGTTCTAAGAAATTCTTTGAAACTATTTTTAATGGTACTTGTTATTTTTGTTTTATTTATCGAAAATATTATAGAAAATTCTAAAATTCAAATTTGAAACCAAATGACGCAAAATGCGGAAAAAAGGGTTGACGTGCAATTATAGCTTTTAAAAAGACCTACAAAATTTTTAGTAACCATTTTTTGATAGGGCTTGTCATTTTGGTTTTATTTATCAAAAATACTACAAAAAAATTAAAATTTCAAATTTTTGGAGCAAAACGACGCGGAATATATGGGCAAAGTTTTTGGAGGAATTTCAGCATTTGGAAATTCCTACAACATTTCTTCGAACCATTTTTTGACAGAACTAGTCGTTTCTCATTGATAGAAGAAATTTTCACAAGAAAGTACAAAATTTCTACAACTGCATTTTTTTGTTAAAACATGTACTTTTTTTATAAAAAATGTAAAAAGTTTAACAATGAAATACAATTAAATACAAGTGTTCATTTTTTTTATATTTTCTTGTAGAAAAGTAAAAAAATTAACAATAAAGTACAAGTTTCTATAACTCAAAAATTGGTGTAACTTTTTATTAATGTTTTTTTTTACTTTGCTGTAAAAATCTACAAGATATTACAGAAAACTACAGAATTTCACCATTTTTTAATCCGGGTGTTTGACGTCAAATTATTGCAGAGTGTTAAATTAAAACGTTGAATGTTACAATTTTAATTGTTCTATTTAACACATTCTTAATATGTAAGTGAAATTATTGATGTTTGATGCACAAATAACAATTTAACAATAATTATTAATTTGAAAAAAAAACTTGGGTTAGTTCAAG
>CAKNWW010342059.1:0-14153 GCA_932074435.1 Andricus kollari | reverse complement strand
GACCAATTTCCTATAAAAAACAACATTTTCGTCACCGAGAGATTCTGTGATTTGAATGTAAGTAAAGGATAATCAGGGTGTTGACTTGTTACCCTTTATATCAAGTACTTTCAAAATATTAAAATTATGTTTTGGAATTTGAAAAATGGTCTTCAAATCGAAATTGAAAAGCTTGATAATTTATAAGGAATTGGAAGAGAATTTAAATTTTGGTTACCAAGAGCAACATGTTGGCAAGTTTTCGGATTATATTTTTAAAGTCTGACAACAATTAATAATAACTGACAGTAAAATAATTATAAAAAATTAGTATAAGTCTTCTTATGTTGAAAAATAAATTAACAATATCAAGATTTAATCCCCAATAGATTACCAATGCCTTCAAATACTAAAACGTAAGAATACTGAAAAAAATAAAAATGAAGATCATCATTAGTCGATTAAAATTAGATAGCCTTTAAATTTAAAAGTGGCAGAATTTTAAAATGCACATATCAATTTTAGTATAACTACAATTTTAAAAACAGCGAATGAAAATAAAACATAATTTAACCCTTAAAGCGCCATGCTATGTAATAATAACACAAAGCGCCATGTGGGGTCGTGGGCAACCCCCTTGTCGGAAAATGACATATTGCAAAGAGAGTAGCCGTTATTTTAATTCCAAAAAATTACTGAATACTCTTCAACTATCCTTTTAGTGTGTAGATAAGGTCTTACCGACGAAAAAATTTTTGCTGCGTGCTAGAAAAATAAAAATCGTACAAAAACGTGAAAAATGACTTTTTTCACGAAAAAAAAAGCATAACTCAGTCGATTTATGATACTTTAACCTGTAATTCTCAAAATACGGCTCTTTAAGAAAAAAAAATGTTATAGTGCAACTTTGAAAAAAGGTATTTATTTGGGAACTTAAAGTGTTTTTTTTTCATGAAAAGTGGGAGGAACGTTTTTTAATGATTACCTCTTTATTTTTGCATGTCATTTTATTACTTTTTAATAATAATCGCGCAAAAAAAAATTGGGGTCTTCTCATTCCCCGGGGGCGCTTTAAGGGTTAAATTTGACAGTTTAGGAATTGAAAAGAATCGAAATTCGAAGATCTGTCGATTTAAAGACGTTTTGAAGACTTTTAAATTTTAAATCCGTAAAATTTTTACAGATTTAAAAAAAATGTACAGTAGAGTCAACGGCCTAATTAATAAAGAAAAATGCAATGAAAAAAGGATGACACACCTTTTGAGCACCACTGAAGCAGTGATAATACGAGGATACATAGGTCATCACAGCCCGTTCATCAGGCATTGCTGTGTTTCGCATGTCTAAAAAACACAGTCAAAAAACTCAAACCATGCATGGTTAGATCAAACATCTAGCATTATTTTTACCATTACTCAGTTAAATTAAAAAAATAACTTTGCCTAATAGTAAGAAATAAATTATCTATTCTTTTTAAATCTTTAAATTCAATACCAAAAATACATCCCCTACAAAAAAAATATCTCAATAAAACTTGATTACAAAACTTCCAAGATAATGTATCAACCGAACTTGAAAAATTAATTGTTATAAAAAACTTGCCACGCTTGTTAATAAAACCAGATACAATTGTAGTTTGCTTTTGTCTGCTTTCGTTTTACTTTTGGGAAAATGAAGCTTGAAAAAGTGAGGGTAAGATTGCAATTAGAGGATTTTTTAAGCGTAAATTTGTAACTCGGGTGTTAGAAGGTCGTGTGAGTTTACAATTTATCGGAGGGAACAAAACACGCGGTTCATTGTGCTGACCTGATGTGCACCCTGGAACGCGTGGTAGTAGCAGGACACGTAAGTCATGATTGCCCGTTCATCCGGCTTGGGAGTGTTGATCAAATCTAGTGAATATAACGCATCATAAATTCACGAAACGACTATCAGAAAATGCTTCCTTTCAAACTTGACCTAATATAAAAATTTAACTAAACATGAGCCACGTGACTGAAATGAAAAAACTTTAAGATCCTAGAACCCAAAGAAGGTTTACAGATTAAGGGAGAATTCAATCTCAAGGAAGATTTAAAACCCAGATAACAAGCTCACCGTCAGGATCCAACATTCTGGGAATGTCGAGGTACTTTTCAGCAACGTCAAAAGCGGTGTTCAAATTCTCCAAGGGGTTGTCTTTGCTGAGCTTGTTATAGTCGATGAGGTCAGGACGATGACGATGAATAAGGGCGCAGAAGGCCAGACCATCCTTGAAGGAGAGATGGAAGTTTTGAACGTTGACGTTCTTGTATGGAGCAGTTTTACGTTGGCACCAAAGGAGCAGACCTTCCTTTGCAGTCATCTCCTCGACTGAGATGTCTTGGATGGCGAACCTCAGGATTATCGTCCAGATCATACCGAGCGTCATCTTCAAGTTACCGTCAACAATCTCTGTTGCAGAACTTACATTCAGATAATTGCTGAGGAGGAGGAGGAGGAGGAGGAGGGAATACACAAGAGCTTAAAATTCTTACCTTCGGCACCGATGGAGACGAGTTTCACACCTTTGCTGGCGATGTAGTCCAGGGCTTTGTTTACATTCGCTATTTTGTGGAAGCGCATTTTACCGCGGTCGGGTCGTGGAAGGGTTTCTCCTGAAATCACCTCAAGTAGGAGCATCAACTTCAATCCGTTCCTGAAGTCGTCTTCGATCGATTCGATGGCAGTGCCTGCTTTTCGGAGATGTGAGTTGCACCATGCTGTGAATGTCTGAAAACATTGATTTATTAATTATTATAAGGTGAAGATGAAGACTTAAATTTGTATTTCTTGTTAATAATTAGAGCGTTGTGTTGGGAGCAAGAATTTCAATACTCAATTCAGAATCATTCCTTAATTCTTGTCGAAGAAAAGTGACATTTAAGATTGAAGTCTCGCTATTTCTTAAATCTAGACACTTAATCTATTTTTAAAAAACAATTCCCCTAAATATAGAAAAATCCTAAATATAGATCCTTTCGATAAAATAAAAATCTATATTAAATTTGGAATCATTCCAGATTACAGGAATTCCAGTATTTTTCACTAGTTAGACAACTACAAATTATTTTACTTTTAGAGTTAAAAATTGCAAATTGCAAATTTTTTTAATTTCCAGAGCCTGGTTTCCTGTACAAATTGCTTGGCATTTCTAAAATTAAATAACTGATTACGAATTGAATAAGAAAATAAATCTCCAATCCTCCTTCCAGAGAAACTACACGCAGAATGATATCTTTAGTTTTCTCAAAATAAATTCAAGGTGACTTCACAATCGTTAAAAAGCTACGTGTCCCAGTAGAACATTTTCCGGTTCAAAATTTTACCTCTGTAAAATGTTTCTACAACAATGATCCTCCTAACTTGCACTTAAAAAAAAAAAAATTAGAAATAAAAACATTTCGAATTTCAATACAATTTTAATAATTAGGTTCTTTCCTTCGAAAAAAATTTCAGTTATGCAGGCATGTGTAGATTCTTTTACGTAAGTGTGATATGTAATCATCTCGATTCATTGACCGTGACAAGCAGTAATTTACGACATAATGATGTATCTTCTCTGTTATAATGTGAATGAACTTGCATACACTGGAATCTGCATATATGGCACTTCTTTTCTTTAAAAATTCAAATCGGACGAAACTATTAGGATGTCTTAGAAAATACTCGTAACTCATAAACAATTTTATTGTCATTCTATTTCTGTCGTTTATTCAACAGCCAACATTCTTCAAACCTTGTAAAATTGGATCAGTGACTCCGAACGATTTTTTTCAGGAATAAATACAAATCTGAAGAAAAAAATCAAAAGTAGGAGAAGAAGCTAACACAAATAAGATGCAAAATACATTTTATTACATAAACTCGAATATTAATTTACAAAATGAAATTTTCTCAAGAGAGAATACAATGTCTAGGCATTTAGAACTTGATTCATCTCGATACTCAGTGATTTAAATATAGAAACGAAATTGGAGTACTTGAAACATATTTTGAAGTGGGAAATACCTCGAAATTGAGGACAGAATTGTGAAAACGAGAGAGAATAAAGATTGAAAAAAGAATTGGAATTTACAGAAAGGAATTGAATTTGTATCTGAATCTGCTTAGAGTATATTTTAGTAACGACCCCGATCCCTCGTGCTATATATATCTAGTGTCCTGGTTCTAAGCTCTGCTTCCTATTGCTCCGGCAATGCTTCAATACAAATCTTGCTATTATTTATTTATCGAGAGATTCCACTGCCATAAATTCAAATCTTAGTACAAATAATTCTGGATTATGTACCACTGCTGCACTTTAATGACCCAAAAGTGGCACAGAGTTTAAAATGTCTAGGAAAATTGTGCAAGAGGGTTGTACAACAAAAATAACTTCCAACTGTTTCAAGTTCAGTCTATACCAATCTGCAAAATTGATTCTTGTCAAAAAATAATATTTTTCGACGAAAATTACATTTTTTGTAGTAATTAATTATTTTTAGTTTTTATAACTCTCAGGAAATTTTCCAACCGGTGGTTTCTACAGTAAAAATGACATTGGAACTGTTTTAAGTTCACAAAAATCTGCAAAATCGATTCTTGTCTATTAATTTTTTACTACAATTTTCTGGTGAGATACACCTACTTTTCTGGGATAGTTTTTAATATTATATCTATAATTTTTTTATAGATTGTACTGATATTAAACATATTAAATAATGAAGCAGAAGCCTTGATGGTAGTTTGTAATTTTGCAATTAAGGAAATTATCATTTTGGTGTTAATTTTCAATATTTAGAAGGTACTTTATTTAATAATTTAAAGATGAACGAATATTTTTTTAAGATTTGAAGGGGAAGGGAGGGGGCACTTGGTGATGTGTTAAAGTTTCCGTAAGTTACTGGAGGGGTTGATTCCGAGAGAAAAATGTGCTGAAGGAGAAAAAAATGGGTTTTTTTCGAGAGGAAATTATTGAGTGAAACTTAATACGGGTAGCGTAAAGCATGGCGAGCCAAAATTGGACATGAGCCACCCTAACCTCATCTTCGTCCCTACAATCTATTTGCAAGACATCAGTTCCTCCCGCACCAGTCGCATTGGCACATATCAAAAACATTTATTCGTCCCAGAATCTGCCAATTAATTTTTTTTTATCTATCTGCAATGTATAATCTTTCTCTCCTAAGAATCCAAAAATTTATTTAATTTTAGGGCACGTGATACTTACCCTATGAGTTCTATCACTTTCCCCAGGTTTTTACCCATAATAATAAATATTTGTACACTGAAACTTGGAAAAATGGTAAATAACTTGAAAATAAACATCTGAGAACTGTTCTTTTTGTGAAACTAAAAAATAATAAGGCGGTAAGACAGAAATTACCTTTTTTTTTAAAATTTTTTCAAGAGAAAAGAATGTACAGACGTATTTTATTTCATTTTCTTTACCATTTCCCAAAGTTTCAATGAAAGATACTTATTATTTCGAACAAAAACCTGGAGAAGCAGATGTGTAATATATGATAAGTGTGACATAGCTTTAAAATTTATATTTTACATCCAAAAGTTGAATGAATATTTGCTTCTTCATTAACTTTCCATAATTAAAAAATTATATTATTTATCCTTATTCCTTAGTGCGATTAATAAGAAACCATTTAGGTCAAAATACTCAACATTTAAAACTTCCAAACATTTGGAAGCGTGAGGTTCTAAAATAGAAAAACTTTAATTTTTAGGTACATTAAAAGTTAATGAAAATAAAACTATTTGAAACTTAAAGGATTTTAAAATTGAATATTTTCAAATAAAAAAGCTTAAAGTAAAAAGGGTTTAATTAAAACAAAATTTAATGAAATAATATTGTATTTAAATTATTAATTCTTAAATATTATTTATTTTTCAATTTCAAAAATTGGAAATTTTCAAATTTAAAACAAATAAAATGTAAGAACCACAAATTTGTCTATTTTAAATTAAAAACTCTGGTTTAATTATTGAAAATAAAAAAGTTTCCAAATTAAAGGTTTAAAACTGTATTCCTAAATGAAAGTATTGAAGACGTAATAATTTTTTTAATCGTGAATATTTGGAAACTTTTTTTTGAAATTCTGAATTAATAAAAGTAAGTGATAATCTGAGAAATTGCTATGGTAAATTAATAAGATAAAGAGGAATCTAATCTTGAAGGAATTCAATTACAAGATGATGTTAAAGTTCTTTAATTGGGGCCAATAAAAAAATAAAAACAAGTAGGGAATACATTTCAAGGGTCAAATCACTGCATCGAATATCTGTTAGATAATAAAAGAAAAAATAGAACATTCCTTTACAATCAGATTTGTCATGCATCATAAGTTTCTTATTTTTGGTATCACTGCGAATGGATTTGTATATCTACGAGGACCACGAGTGAACGAATTTAATGACAATGACACTATCATGTGTACACTCACAACGTAAGCGCAAATAGACTAGATAACGCGCTGCTTATTTAAAATTTTAAACGACCGATGATGCATACAAGCTGTGCAAACTACTCTGAAAAAATGTTCTAGTAATTTCTCTTAAAAGCAAAATATCTTTAATTCAATCTATATCAAAGCCTTTTCTTAGACTTTTATTATTATTTTTAAATTCTTATTTTTTATTTTCTACAATAGTTCAATTATTTCAATTTAATTATTTTATTTCCCTTAAAATACATTTTGGATTTTATTATTTTATCGACTAACTTACAATCTAATTGTCCAAATTTAATATATTTGTAAGCCAATTTTTATTTGTTAATTTTCAAAATCAATTTGTAATTCATATTATATATTTTTATTAATTTGAAATCAATGAACCATTTTTTTGTAATGAAATAGGTAGTAAATCTGGATTAAATTGCGATATGAAATGAATGTAGAATACCAGAAGAAAATTAAAACCAATTTGTTCAATCTGAGGTTCAATCACATTCATGCAGAGCCCATAAATATACCAAAGAACTGAGGCGTGAATTTTGCTCTTATTACGCAAGAATAAACTCGTCGTTAAAAAAAGCCCAACTAGGAAAGTAAGCCTAGGCATTTCTCTATTTTTCCCTCTATTATTATGAATCTAAATCTAAAGTGAACTTATTATTATACAAAAATAGTTATGATTTACTAATCTACCTTCATGATATTCTAAACGTGAAATAGAGCGTGGCCTCGAATCGACAGGTAACTAGGGAGTTATAAAATATTGTTAAGACCCAGGAATTTATCAACGGCATAAAATATTAGCGCCCGGAAACCCGGATTCAGATGATCTATTGCTTAACGAGACTACAATATTTCAAATATTCGGAATAAATAATAAAATAATAATAAATAATAAAATTTTTAAAAGTATAAAAATTCTAAATTTTGTAGTATCTGTTGCTTCCCACTGAGCTTGTTTTTTCCAAGCAACAGGTGTGTTTAAATTAGTGAAGAGCAGGTGATTTTGTCCGTTAAAATGCGATAGTAGACTACGTTTGCGATAAATATTCGTTCCGCTTATATAAATGTTCCACGAACCGAAGAAAACTACACTTTTGCAATAAATATATTTGCATCTCAAGTAGGGAATTGTGATTTACTTTAAAAATCATAGGCTAATTGCTTGAACGTGAATGCAGTTCCTTTGAACAATTAATTTATTCCAGTTTTAATGAATGTTCTAATATAAACGAAATGATTTATTCTGCTTTGGAACATGTATATTGAAATTGCATTCTTATCAGAGAGAAGAATATAAAATTCAAATTTTAATTTCACAAAAAATATGTTCAGATTAATTTCAAGGTAAACGAGTGAACTGAATAAAATAAAGTCAAAAGCCAAATTTCATTTTCGATTATCGCCTCTGTCGAAAAAAAGGTTTTGTCTTTAACATTTACAGATACAAACTACTGACCTATTCTATTCTTCGACTATAATTAATTTAATTATAGAAAAACTAGACACATTTAGACTAGATACGGATCATTGACTTTGACCCCAGCAGGTAGTTAGGTAGTAGGTTTACGGATTTATTTCTGAAGCTCTGCAATCTCGTATAGTCGGGTCAAGGTGCAACAAATGATACTAAGTTTTGGCTTATTTTAACTTGCGGAATATCTCACTATCTTTCAAGCTCTACTTTAAATCTCCATAAGTCTAGAAAAATTCGTAATTTTCTTCTACAAAATAGCAATATATAAAAAGTCAATTACGAAATCAGGGAACAAACTTCACTTTTTTTATCTTATCTATCTTTCTAATCATTGATTGGTCATCCAATTCAACTTGAATCGATTCAAAGTAGCTTCTCCAAAATTTCATATAAAATAATAAAGAATATAAACTGTTAAAATAAATGATAAATTGTGGTAAAAAATGATACCAAAAATTTCATTTCTAAGTGGTAATTATTTTAAAATCTATCATTTGAAGGTACAAACTTCCAGATGTCGACCACATGTTTGAAAACTACGCGAGCTACTTTCTAAGAATATAAGCTAAGTCGACAAGAGAAAGTCTTAACGGATCATTTAACTACTAAAAGCAATTAAATAACCATGTAAATGAGAAACTAATAAGATAGGAACAAATTATCCAGATTCTTTTCTAGATAATTTAATTATCCGATTGATGAAAATGGTCCAAGATGACTCTAGTTTGAAGACAAAACAAATGAAAGTGAACAGGCATCAAAATTGCAGTTTGAAGTTTCGAAAGGAAATTCCTTTTTAATAATGTGGCAGGACAAATGACACGAGAAAGAAGTAAGTCCTTGCACTCTCGAAAATACGTGCGAATGACCTAAAGGTTCAGTTACCTCCTGCTGTCCATTTCACAAATCCTGTCGATCCACTTTCACACTGAATTCCAAAACTCGTCTACTTTTCTTTCCCTGGAAAAAGTCTCGATTGCAGGTTTGATTACGAGACAATTTCCCTTGTTTTCATTATTAATTAAGAAACTAGATTCGCTTTTAATGAAAATTTAGGATGGGTCTATATTTCGGAATGTAAAAATAATACGAAGGTGTATATCCAATCAAAAATAAAACGAGAGGCTTCGTCAGGGTGGCCTTAAAAACTAACCCATTTAAACTTGCACACTTTCCGCTTTTTTTTCTGGTAACAAAAATAAAAAAATTGAAGACCAGAATTCGGATTGAAATCAAAGGTAGTTTTTTGGGTAAGCGAATCTACGAGCTTGTCACATGGTTTCATTGAGTCGCTTCTGCTTGCGAGGTTTTTGCTCCATTTAGCATTCCGAGGACTCGCAAAAAAGAGCGAAATGAATGAATTGTTCCGACTCATGTTTCTACATCCGAGAGGATATAATACTATATAATATATGGCTTATGCCAGCGATGTTATTTTGAGAATAAACTAAGGCGGCAAACTTCGCTGCAAATAGAACGGAGCATAAAATTGTACAGACTGTCAATGCACGGTGGAACGACCTCTGCTATACTTGCTGTATATCCATAGTCGGCATCCGGATAGTTTGCTAATCTCAACTGATGTCTATATACATTTATGACCAAACGATGCTTGAATTATACCTCCTATTCTTGTAACTTGCAAATTGAATATCCTCCTCAGCTTTCTCATTTCTCAATCTCAATGCACACATTTCTGATTTCTCCCTAAAAAAATTAATCGAGTTAGTAACTTTATCAACAAAATAATTTTTCTTCTATAATTAAAATAAATGAAGAGCACAAAGCAAGAAACCTTTTGGATTAATCAATTAAGCGATTATATTTTATAGAAGTAAAAATAAAGTAGCTTGCTGGAGATGTTCTGATATCTTTCGAATGGCATTCGAATCGGCGCTTATCATTTTTCCTTTTCGTACGTTTGTTTATGAACGCCGCTGAGAGATCTTGCGAGATATTTTTGTGAGGCGTCGCTTTTAGACGGCCGTCGATGACGTAATGAGACGCCGGGCATCCATCCTTCTATACCACATATACCCACGCTTATTCTACCAATTTAATTTAAATTTTGAATAGTATTCACGTATTGAATGCGCTATTATTCATTTCATTTTCCTCTTTTTCAAGACTTCCAATTTTTTTAAATCGAATTTAGTCTAAAATTCGTTGACTTTTCCAGATTTACATATCCATTTTGCTAAAATTTTAGGCTCTAGACTCTAGGTCCACTCGTGGATATATTAGAAAAGTTAAGACTTATTTTTTAATATAATGTTTATTTTATTTTTAAATTAATGCTGTATTTCAAAAATGAAGTCCAAAGAACGCCAATAGAAAGTTTATTCGTTTACTATTTTAATTGCTTTTATTTAATTCTTTATCATTCAGAACAGTTTAAAAACTCTTAAAATTGGTGTGACTCAGTCTTGAAACTTGATCACACAGTTTCACGTCAGTACAGTTAAGATCAATTCTTTTGATAACAGAATGCAATTTTTCTGATTTGCTTGTAATCGATAATTTTGAAAAAATTATTCAAATTTTCGAAGTCAATTCCAAAAGTTATTCTAATCAACACAAGATTCAAGGTTTAGACATAAATTTCTATATCAGAATTCAAATTTTACATTAATATTTGATTAGCTTTCCCAGATTGTTTAAGTGCTAAAATTGCTGATTCAATTCTTAACGGAAATTAACGAGACAGTCCCTATAAAAAAAGGGTGAATCATGAAGACCCACGTGACTAGTGTTTACATTTTATGATCCCAAGGGAAGTCCGATTCGACTTGGTCTAATCAGAGAATTCTCGAGAATGTTAAAAAGCAAGTTTTAGTACGAAACGGAAATGTGCGGAATGACAATCGCATGTCTCACATTATGAAGGAAGAGTCGAGCTAGTGATAGGAGCGAGAGGCTTGTTATCATCGCATAACAATCGAGTTACGCTGGTCAAACGATGGCATGACTGGGTCACCCGATTCCAATCTGAGATTTGGCTCGTGGCCTAAAGTTCCCAAAGGTTAACGTTCTTCACGCCATCAAAAATTGAATAGATAGTGCGATAATCCTAGACGAACGAATGCCTTCACTTTACTACTGAACCGCTAATTTCGATCTAAGCAAACTGTAATCATATCAGAGATAAACACCGAGTTCATATCAAATCCTCACTCCAGCAGCAAACTGATCATACCTCAAGCGATAAATAATTACTTGATTATACAGAAAAACGATAATCCTCTCATTCTCTATAATTTCTGAATTCTATTATCGAACAATGTCGAATTAATTCCCATGGATCGATTATTAAATTGCTATCTGAAACTTTTATACAAGATAAATATCTAAAATTAAAGTCATATAAACATTATTTTTAAAAATGTAGGTAATCAACTGAGGAGTTTTAATAATCTTGGAAAATATTATAGTTCGCAAATTAAGTTACCTGAAAAGATAGCCTTAGAATTTAAGTAATTATTGTGAAATTGCGGTCTCGACCTTTAGAAATTAAATAACCGTCAATTAAAGTAACCGTATAAAAAATTCAAAATCGATTTGCACACTGGCCTTGGATTTCAAGACATTGTTAAACGAAAGTAACGAATTGTTTAGTACACAAGTAAAATAAACTATAACACGACCCACTTGCGAATGAGAAGTGCCGTCATTGCCTGGAATGTGCAGGTCTGTAGTCGACTGATTCTGACTTTACAAGAAATTTCCTGAGCTGATTTACAGTTAACTCTTCATCGTAATCCTCTTTTTTAATTAATTTAGAAAGTACACAGCTTTTTTTGAAGGACTAAGTCCATGCCATTGGCAACAAGTAATCGCTCTGGAACTTTAGGAAATGCAGAAGAAAACATTATAAACTATGTTGTTTAGCTTGGCTCAATAAAAAATTTGCAAACACGTTTAAAAATAATAATAATAATAATAATATTTCTGCTTAAAAGATTTGTAGAAATATATATTTAGTGAGGGAAAATTGGTTCGATGCCAGGGATAGAATTTCAGATTCATATCCCGAAAACATGGATTTGTTCCAAAGGAAGCAGATTCTTATATATATCAAATTAAGATATTTTCTTGTTTTGTAGCAAAGTGACCTTATGAATGGCAGTATTCTACTTTGCGATCAGGATGTGCATTCCACAGATTATTTCATTATAATTTCCTGAAAGTTGAAACGTTAAAAATAGTAACTGCAAATTTCAAAGAGGTTTTTGAGAATATATCGTTTACAAGTTTTTAAAGAAACTGCTGTCACTTAGATTTTTTTTTTATTCTGCAAGCTTTGCAGCAGATTTAAAAAAATTTAATTCTCCACACGGATTCCGATCGACACTTCATTCACCTAAAATTAAATTGCGAGCGAACCTTGTTGAAAGTGAAAAACTAATCTCCCAGAGTTCCTAGTCGGAACTCAAAACTGGAAAATACATTCATGAGTCAAAAGCAAGAACTTTCACATCTCAAATTTCGAAAAGTTTTGATGAAACTGTAAACCCGATGTGAGTCACTGTCCAATTATTTTCGTCATAAAGTCCGAAAATACAATCCGAAGGGCTGCAGCAAAAAGCAACTTGAGCCTGGGGGGCCTTGAGACTCTGCCAAAAATTGGGAAAACTTCACCTCCACGTACTTGAAGCACCACATCAATTAAATTCCAATCTACAATATCAAATCGTCTCAAATGTCACTTCAAAACACCTATTTAAATTTTTCTGTTCTAAACAAGAATAACTAATTTTACTCTAAAAAAAAGAGTATTCAATTTCTGACATTCAGAAAGGCAAAGTATAGACAAATTTAAGTAAATTTTAAAAATAATAGAAAAAGGAATTGAAAATGAGAGTACAATAAAAAAGTATTTAATATGTTAGTAAATTGGTGTAAAAATTGTTTTTATTAGTAAATAAAACAAATATTTTTGCAACTGTCAATTTAAAATCAGGTGATTCTATTGATTCTGATTGACAGAAAAAGTGTATGTTGAACTAATTATCCTCGGCAAGTGAGAAAGAAAGGAAATCTAAACAGACACCGGAACAGCAATTCGTAATCATTAGATAAAAAATACCTTTCATTTTTCGGAGTCAAGGCGAACAGGCTGGAATTCGCACTGTTTGAGGTTAGAATCCGCAAGTCCCGTTTTACCTCCAATACAAATTAAACAAAAAAAGTGCTTACTCTCTCGTATCCGTAAATATATCCTTTTTTCCGCTATTGCTAAATACGGCGCACTCCCAACACAACACTGGTGCCATAACTTCTTAAAATTCACAAATAAAAGCTCGCACCTTATCGTCGATCGGGGTTTCCCGATTTTTCAATTAAAAAACCCTCTAGGGAAGAACTTTCACTCACTTTTTTCTGCTGTTTCTCCCAGGCCGGGTCCAGGAGACCCTCCCTTTCCCACTCTTCCTCCGGCTCCATGTATCCGTCCCCGTAGGCCTCCATGTCGTTCATCCTTTCGCGTGTCCTGTTCCTTTAAACGTGATTAATAAACTTCCTTGTCACTTGTATACTTGAAATTTGGTCAATTGTCACTCGGATTGATTTCGCCTCTTTGCGAGGGACGAAATCTTGAAAAAAAAAATGGTACGTTATGAACGCGGTGCAGCTTCTCACTGGACCCGCACGACTATAATAGTGGGTGCGGGTATACAGAAATGGAGTATGAGAAAAAAATGGATAGTGGAGAGAAAGAGTACGAGCGAGAAAGAAAGAGAGGATAGAAAAGTGTCTGAGAACGATGGAGCGGTTTTAAAGCGTGTAACGTACCCGCTAAGCCCAAGAAAACAGTTCGTGTCGTTCTTTCCCTCGCGCTGACCCCTCTGCCACGAGTCTGACACGATTTTGCTTGCCGGCGCACGAGTCCCCCAGCCCCACCCTCCTCAACAGAAATGAACAGAAATAAGCCCCCCTCCCCCAGCGAGCCCCACCATTTCGAACTTTCGAAGCCCCTGATCGCACCGCACTCTACGAGTGCAGAGGCGCCTCGCCTCGACTTTAAAATCAGAATTCGCCATATAGACGTGTAGGACTGTAGGGTAGGGGACTTCAACCCCATCGGTTTTAATAGTTTAATTTATCAAGATTAATCACCGACATATTTTAAACAGAGTGACCTCAGAATTCAACGAAAATTTTTTTATTTTTTGATAAGGGGTACGCAACTTTGGAATTTTTATAATCACCGCGGCTGCGCACGCTTGCAA